>OVAP01005798.1:0-12578 GCA_900406295.1 Aurinia saxatilis
TGTCGCTTCTTACTGTCTTAACTTTCTTCTCATATTGTCGATCAACCATGGCCATAAAATCTCTCAATGTCTGTCGTACTTGAGATTTGTCATGCAGTAGATATGCCCAAACACATCTAGAGTAATCATCGACTATTGTTAGAAAGTAATATGAGTTGCAGAGACTAGGTGCTCGGTAAGGCCCCCATAAATCACAATGGATCATATCAAAAAACCTCTTTGGTTTTATTATCACTATTATGAAATCTCTCTCGACATTGTTTTGCTCTTAAACATATATCACAAGTCGAAATATCTTTATTCCTACTACCAACAGAAGGAAGCAAATCAAATATAGTATTAAAGGGATGTCCTAGCCTCTGATGCCATAACTTTTCAGCTCCATCCTTATCAATCTTGAAAGCATTAAAATTCGTCATTCGATAAAAGAAATACAGTCCATCCCGCAGCTCACCCGCACCAGTCATTGTCCTCGTTAAACGGTCTTGAATTACACATCCTCTGTTAGCAATCTGTATCACACAATCTAAGTCCGCTATTAACTGTGAAACCGAGATCAAATTGCATCGCAGATCCGGGACTAAGAGTATATTCTTAAGACTAAACTCATTATCAAACTCTACGGTCCCTTTTTCCTTTGAAACCGTTTTCTTTCCATTTGGCAAACCAATAGAACAAGGCAGAGTATACTTTAAATTCGTAAGAAACTCAATAGAACCTGTCATATGATTGCTAGCTCCAGAATCCAAAACCCAATCTAGAGAGTCATTCTTACCATTTAGACGAGATTTGGTACCTTGTTTCTGACCGCTACTTCCTAGTTTCTGACTCTCTAGAAGCTGTACGAGTTTTGACCACTGCTCAATTGTCAAGCCAATGTATCCGTTCCTCTCTGCCTCCTCACTTCCTTCAGCAGATTCGTGGGTGGTCATTGCGTGTGCTCTTGCACTTGACCCGCGACCTCTGCCTCCTCGAAATCCTCCTCTTCCTCCTTGTTTATTCTTCTCTCCACTCTTCTCTCCATATTTCTCGGCATACCATTCAGGAACTCCTATCAACTGAAAGCATGCTTCGGCTAGATGTCCACTCTTTTTGCAGTGAGTGCAAACAAGCCTGTTCTTGTCTTCTGGTCCCTTGCACCCAAAGTTACGTGTTGCAAAAGCAGCTTGTGGTGGAGCTGCTTCCCGACCTCTTACCACAGTTCTGATTCTCTCCACAGATTTCACCTTGGAGTAGACTTGATTCAAATTAGGTAATGGCTCGGTTGTCACAACTGATGTTCTCACTCCTCCATATATCTCATCATCAAGTCCTAACAAGAACTGATGAATTTTATCTTCCTCCTTCTTCTTCTCCAACTCCTTGCTGAGATTGCAAGTACATCCTCCGCACTTACAAGCTGGCATCTGGTCGAAATTGGATAAATCTTCCCACAGCACTCGGAGCTTCCCGAAATACTCAATCACCGTCATGCCTTCCTGTCGACATCTGGCCAGCTCAGCCGTGATTTCTTGTATACGCGGTCCGTTTCCTTCTGAGAACATCTCCTTGATCTCTTCCCACAGCTTCTTTGGTTCCTCTTCCTTGTTCCCAAGAGTTTTCCTCACCTTTGGCTCGATTGTGTTCAAAATCCACAATGACACCATGGAGCTTACAGCAACCCAATCCTCATGTTCGGGAGCTTTCAGCTCTGGCTCCACAATTGACCCATCAACATAACCATATTTCTTCTTCACCTTGAGCGCCATTCTCATGGCTTGTGCCCACTCATCATAATTCTCACCGGAAAATTGCACCTGTGCAATGATACCTCCCGGATTTTCATTGGCTGCCAGCTGGTACTCCGGCGCCACCGTCTTCATCTTCCCGTCAAGTCCTTCGTTCTTCATATCACCTATTGAATAGGCTCTGATACCATGAACAAAATAAGAAAGGCTTTGGGAATTTTCTGTCTGTCTTATTCACGATGAAGTTATGAGGTATATATACATGAGAGGCTACCCTAATAAACCCAAGAGAAGAGATACGATAAAATCTATACATTGCCAAAAACTAAGATACGATAATATATTAAACTTGATGTTCAAGATAGATAACTTGCTGTCAAAGTTATCATATCTCAACAAAATCCATAGCTCTTTCTTATCTTAGTTCTTCCTGGTCATCGGAAACAGCAACGTCTGAAATTTGAATTAAGGGATCAGTTAAATCATTGGTACCATTGGATATCGTCTTTCATCACCATCACTGCTGAAATCAGAACCATCATATTCAGAAGAGCCATCCTCATCCTCTGTTTCAGAAGATATCTGAGAACCATTCAAATCAGTCGTTGCGTCTCTTTGTCTATCAAAGATTCCTGAGAACCATTAAATCGTTAATTTATTTCATATGAAACCGGGAATTAAAAAAGGCAAAATCTCAACCATCATATTGTAGACCCAGAAACCAACAAATCTCTGAATTTGGACGACGAAGAACACATAACAGTCGTCAAAATCGCTAGTTGATACCCATAAATCAAATCGTAACCGTTTTGAAAAATAGAGATCTGCTTGAAATTGAAAAAAGAGATCTGCTTGAAATCTAGAGAGAAACACTTTTATTTCTTCGTGCGAGTGATCATTAGAGAGTTTGGATTCACCAGAAATTTGATAATCTCTCAAGAATCCCCTTCTGCCTGTTTTGATATAATTTGATATTTCCTTTCTCTACTGTTATGTCACAGCCTTTGTCACCATTAGAGAGTTGACATCAGCGTTTTTTATAACTTATTTTTTATGTGAGTGCGACACCAAAAAAAATTTCACATAAGTGCGTTCGCAAATAAAGAATAATAGATTTTAAATTAGCATAAAAATTAAGATTTATTAGCAACAGTAACTGTGGACTTTAGTACACACCATTTTTTCTATGCCTCAATGGTCCGCACGTTATTGTCAATTTTCTTCCCAAAAGTGAATCGCTTTGACTGTAGCAATAAGAAATAATATTTATAATTGAAACACACTTCTTTTACAATTTTCATGAATGGAAATCTAGAGGGCGTGTGACCCGCACCTCATTGGCACGCTCCTGACCCGCTTTTGACACGCCATTCCATTTGGACCCTAATAAACACGAATCTTGCTATATGGTATGTTATTCACGGTTCATTTTGATGGACTCATCATGTTTATGCAAAGTGTTCTATTCTTTTTCTTTATTTGCATGTTAAAATGCAAAGAGAAATGTTAATGTCTTTCAATGTATTAGTCCGATGCAGAAGAAGAAACAAGGACATTGAGCATGCGGTATGAAATCCTATTAGAGAAAATCATCATATCGGACTAGTCCTCCTATTACAAAAAATCCTTCTATTAGAACAAGTTTCATAGTGGACCAATCCTCTCCTATTAGTGGAAGTCTCATAGTGGACAAGTCTTCCTAGTAGTGTAACTCCTTATATTGGAGCAAATCCTCATACTGAACCAGTTCTTCTAGAGGTTCTCTATTGGACCAATTACCATAATTAATATGGTCAGTTCTCATATTATAGTCATTCATATGGGATCACTCACCATAATATGGTCAGTGCTCATAATATGATCGGTCCTCACATTAGACCAATCATAATAATATGATCAGTCTTTGTAATGGGTCAGTTCTTATATTATGGCAAATCCTAAGTTAGTTTAACTCAATTAGCACTGGCTAACAATCCGAGATCTATCTCATTTTAAAATAATAAAATACGAAATTGTCGCTGAAAATTTGGTAATATCCAAAATTTCAATTCGATAACTAAACAAAGAATGTTCGTATAATCCCACGAAAACTAGGAAAAAAAATGTTCTATTCTATAAATTAGGAGGTCTTTAAACGAAGAGAGGACACACAAAAAGAGAACAAGCACACAAAATGTAAGAATTACACTTTTCACGTTTTTGAAACAGTAACAAAGACGAAGAGGGAACGACAACATGCTCAACGAAAATAGACGATCAACACAATAGCACATTGAGATGGTGTTCGATTTTGATACGTTATTATAAGTCGAAATTCTTATAACAAAAATTAAAATTTGAAAAATTCCTTAAAATACCATCATTTGAAGTTGTAGTCCCAAAAATACCACTATATATATGTTTTACTTATATAAAAATACCACTAAAAAATTATGTTTTCCAAAAATACCACAAATACTAAAATAATTTTTCAAATGTTTCGAATTTATTTATTTTTGTTTATATCAATTATTTTATATTTAGGGTATAGTTTTGCAGGGTTACAGTTTAGTTTTTTTTTTTTTTTTTTTGTTAACCGTGGGCTTTCCAAAGGCTTTCTAGGCCCAAAGACTAATCCCACGAGGCCCAATTTTGCCACTTTCGCGCTGGCAAGAGGCACCAGCGGGCTGGGTGGCCAAGTGGATTCAAACCCAGGGCGGGAGCTCCAGCTGGAGCCCCTTTACCACTAGACCAAAGGCACTTGGTTTACAGTTTAGTTTTTAGGGTTTAGTTTTGAATGTTCAAAAATTAATTCAAGTTTTATGGTATTTTTTTAACATTAAAATTTTTAGTGGTATTTTCAGAAAATAATATTTTTAGTGGTATTTTTGGAACTACCACTTCAAATGATGATATTTTGGAGATTCTCCCTTAAAACTTTTATCATGTTATTTCGTAGAACTGTTCATGTACAAATCAATTAAAATTGGAAAAAACAAATAATATACACTTATGTTGCATAGTAAATATAGTTTGTACAAAATGTGAATATAAAAATGATTAATTAATGATTATGAATAATAACATATGTTGTATTCCTCTATACATTACAAGTACACCGTGTTTCTGTTTATTACCTATAAACTAAGGGAGGATCTCCAAAATACCATCGTTTGAAGTAGTAGTTCTAAAAATATCACTAAAAGTTTTAATCTTCCAAAAAATACCATTAAACTTGAATCAATTTTAAAATTTTCAAAACTAAACCCTCAAAACTAAACCCCAACCCTGCAAAACTAAATTCTAAATATAAAATAATTACCCAAACAAAAATAAATAAAGTATATTCGTAAATTTAATCTCCCAAGTCCCAACTTGTTATCAGAAGACGAAAAACAAATAATATTTCCTCTATGTTCTTATTTGTATTTGGAAAAGCTTGTGTTGGATGATAGGTCATGAGAAAATTGGAAATAGACAAAACTGAAAATAATACATATTTGTATAGAGAATGAAAAGGAGTGTGGGTGGTCAGAAAAAGAAGGGAGCGTGACATGGACCACAAGCATATGTTTGCCCAGTTGCAATTGGTGGTTGGTCGAAAGTATATATGGTGAAAGTGGGTCCTACTTCATAAGATCTCCAAATCACTCACTTCTTCTGTTCGGACAATAATCAATCCTCATTCCAAAACAATTCTTTCATTTTTTTTCTATTTTTTGGGAACAAAATTCAAGAGAAGTATCGAGCTTTGATTCTTACAAAACAAAAAGTCACCGCTTGTGCATCCAAAAATCTGAATTATCATAGCAAACAAATGTTTCACACCTAAATTATGGGTTTAAAATTTATACGAATTATGTGATGAATTATTTTTATAAGAAAATATCTAGAAGTTTAAAGTTATGTGTACCTCTTCTTTTTAGATACTCCCAAACCAAGTTTATAGTCAAATTTTTTGTTTTTGTTTCTACGAAAAAAATAATTAAAACTGGAACCTATACTTTTCAGAGACCAGTGGTTATTTTACAAATACTATCATTTAATCCGTCAAACTCAAATTGTGAGCTTAGACCATTATATGGTAACATATATTCATTTAAGTTGGGATGAATTGTAATTTCTTTTGTGTGGTACATCAGTTCGGATTAATTGATGAATAAGACGATAAGACGAATATGGACAAATTAGTGGAATATGTCGGAAAAAATTAATATTTCCATTTTGGTTTTTCACAAATTTAGGGGGTGTATTGGATCATGTATTTGGAGTGGTTTTGTGTGATTTGACAAACTCAGTGTTATTGGAACATGTATTTTAAAAAATCTTTTAAAAATCAGTGTTATTGGACTAGTGATTTTAACAAACACCATCAAATTCAGTGTTATTGGAAATATTTTAATCATTTGGTTTTAAGTGATTTTAGAGTGTTTTGGATGAGTTTTTTAGTTAAAAATTGAAATACTCAAATCACATGGTTTTAGGTGGAATTTGATGTGATTTCATTAAAACTCTTCCAAATCATCAAAACTCTCCAAAACCTCATTAAACATCAAACCATTTCAAACTCATGATCCAATACACCCCCCTTAATCTTTTCACATTTGTACTTCTAATTTGTATGATTGGAATATTTAGTGTATTTTGAGTAACTAGCTATTAATACTTTGCTAACCTGAAATTGTTAATCTAGTCAAATCTGTATCGAATTGAAACCCGAATTTAATTGGAACGGTTAGTATCCATTGAAAATTGACCAAACATCTAAAATCAGTTAACCGATTGGATATTAAAAACTGTTCACAAAGTTGAGTAAATGTTTTAAATATAATTTTTAATATTCATAATCATTGTTGGTTTGTTTAAAAAAAAAATCATTATTGTTTTGTTTTCAAAATTGTTTTCAATTTCCATTTCTGACAAGAAAATTTATATTTACTTTATTTTCTTAACATTGTGGATCAGAAAATTCGATTACCTATGTTTTGAATTGTGTTTTAATTGTATTTACTTTATGATTAACATATTTGACAAATCCTTGCCATTCTTTCACATTGGAGAACAAGTCTTATTTGATTGGTTACAATCACTTCCAAAAAGGATGCAACTCATCATCAAGATAATCTTCCAAGCTTCCATCTACACAATTTGGACAGAACGAAATTCTCGTCTGCACACTTCTGCATCAAGACCTTATCAATCCTTACTCCAAATACTTGCCGAATGATTAGGAACAAGCTATACACTATCGATCGCGAAGAAGAGGCTTCATCAAGAAACGGAGAGGGTGACTCCAATGTTGTCTTATGGTTCACTCACTTTGACCCATCCACCACTTGCCATGCGTTCCTTCTTCTTCTTATTCATGTTTGATGTGTGTTTTATTAAAGTCATACCCAATTGACCATGGTCTTGGGAACTTCTTGTAACTTTGTCCTATTTTATATGGTAATATATTTTTAACTTATTAAAAAAACACAAGTCTTATCTGATGTTTGATTATTCGGTTTTCTTTAAAAAACTAAAATATTTAATATTGTTTTTTTGTTTATAATATCAATTATGTTTTATGTTTTTATTACTTTTAGTTTTATACTTTTGTTTACAGTTAAATATATATATATATATATATATATTTGATTTAATTAAAAAATTTATAAGAAAAACTGAAAACTTGATCCAACTGGTTGGATCGGTCTGATCAACCACCCAATGAAAATTGTCGAGACAGTATTCAATCTAGTTTTCAAAACATTGCTGCAAATTAATCAGCTTTTTATTTACGGAAAAAAAATTGTTGCTTTTCTTATCCACTTGTGGGATTTTGGCCGTGAATGGTGAATCTGTTCCACACTTATTCCGCATGTTTTTCTCCATTCGTGATATTATCATTATGCAGTGCATCTAAGACTATTTTATGTTAACCGCACTTATTCCACAGTTTATTTTGTTACTATGCAAACCGCACAACACCCTTATTCCGTTGTCACCATTGAGAGAGCCTTTGTGTTTATTATTCTGACAAAGAAAGTATTTTGGAAAAGTTAGATATATGAGCCACTTCCCCATTTTTAAGGTATTCAAACTCAGAACCTCACCAACTGGTTAGTTAGTTAGTGGCTCCGGTTGAGCTATGATTGCAAGGTTTAGGTATTATTCATTTTGTAAAACATGTTTAGTATCATACAATGAATCCACAACCATATTATGCAAAGATCTACGATTATATGTATTTGCAAAAAATCGTGAAATGTATCTTGTTTTTATTAGTGTATGTTTACGTCAAAACCCAAGAATGGAGAATCAATATTTATAGGATCAAATGTTATTGGCCTAATTCATGAACTTTCTACGCCATCATCCACAAATCACAGTAGATATACCTTATTATTCGTTTTTTAATTGAAAAAATGTGAGGAAGAAGAACAAGAAAAGCAAAAGAAAAAAAAAAGATTGCTTTTGTAAGATTCCACGAGGCTAAGTAGTGAAAAAACGGCTCTTTGCGTCGCCCAAAAGCCGCCTCTCCCTCTACAACCCCAACTTGTTTGGTTCAATCCAACAACATGCATTATTATATAATGCTTAGTGTTTTTCCTATTATATGCATATACTCACATAATATACTATGCAGTTAATAATCTAATGCACCTTGTTTAATGCTTCTTAGAGTTTGTATTCATACGCTCGATCAATGTGTTGTAGGCCAATTATATAATGCATTTCTCATCATTATAAGAAAAACGTGAGACATGCCATCGCGAGAGAGGGTTGTAAATCACCTCAAGAGATCGACGTGAGTAAAGAAATATAACACATTATCCATCAGTGATAATTATCATATCTTGAACTGGTACTATATATTTCTTTCCTTTTTTGTCGCTAAAATCTCGTATAATATAGAAGGGTTACAATTTTTAACAAACTCTGAGAGGCTTCCATGTGTTCCTCTATATTAATACCAATATTTAATTTAGCTATTAAATCTTATTCATTTTTTTATATTGCAAAACAACTAATTCAACAATTAAATTCTCCATTTTTCATATTGTTGGAATTCAAAACAATGTTAAAAATATATTGTGAAGTTGAATACATTAACATATAATGAGATAAAAACAAGATTAATCAAATGAATAAAAGTAGAATTATAAATGACTACAATAGACTGTTCCCTTTAGACTTGCTCAAATTACCCATGTATTTACTTTCATATAAAAATTTTAAAACTTTTTATTTAAATTGAAGAAGTAAATCAAAACAATACATGTATATAAGATATTAAAGTTGTTGAATATTATCCACAAGAATACATTACTATGTAAAATTTCTTGATAATTTAACAAAGACATATATTAATTTAGTAACCACACATTTCGTTTTAAATATTTATTCAAATATTTTTAATACCAATTTTTATCTAATATATAAAATATTTTATACATCATAATTAAATACAAATATTTTAGTTGTTTCTTATATATATTTTCTAATTATCAAACAAATTATTTTCGCGCGACGCGCGAACCTTTTCTAGTTTATAATAAATTAAAAGATGATATAAGCCAACACAAAGGCCGTGTTCTTTACTCCATCGCTGCGACTGCGACTACGATAGGACGAAACGGTGACGACAACAACAAACACAAAGCAAAACGACAATGGTGGAGGTGTTGTCGGGAAGAGAGGAGTCACTGCGGTTGATCACATTATCCAGATGGAGTCGCTGTTTTTCAAAGCAGCAGCTGGAGTAGTCACGCGATTAATTTTTAACACCTTGTCGGTGTTGTCTTGTAGCTACTCTCCACATACTTGGGTGAGAAGAAACTTGTATTTACATATGGAAATTACTGTTTTTATTGTAAAGATTTTATTTATGATAAAAGTTTGATAATTTTATTTATTGGTTTATGATAAAAATACAAAGTTTTGAAGCTAGAGATTTTGTAAGATTACAAGAGATTTCTTTAACATGTAGAGAGAGAGTAGAAGAGAGAGTTTTTATGAGTGAAAAATGCTCGTGTCCCTCACTGATTCCCAAAGTGGGTTTTTATAGGGGAGTAGACGCATTGTTGAGTAAGAAAGATTTGTCCTCTTGAAAAATTTTCTTCTTGCTCCATAATTGCTTGATATCTTGTCATCTTTATGTCTTGTCTTTGTGAAGATAAGTGGTTGCTGAGTAATGGTTGTCTAGTTCCTTTTTTATTGTTTTATCTTGATTGGTGGTAATTTCTTTGTGTGGGTCCCGCCTGTGTGGGTCCCGCTTGTTTGCCTGCGCGCCTTGTTCTGTAAGAATTATTACATTTTATACAGATGTACTCTGTATATTATTTTGCAGAGATAAAATGCAAGGATAAAAATAGTTTTGAAATAGGATACAGAGACTACTAGAATATACGTTGATAGAAGATGAAAGCAAATATATACAATACTATTACCTTCTTATTCTTTTTTTAGCTTTTTTTTAGTTCAAAGGGGTCTTGATTTAATGGTCCGCCGTATGGGTCGGGTTCTTGGCTGACTTCGTCCTCGTCATCGGAGGAGTTCATTTGTTGAGCTATCGTCAGGATCATCTTTTTAATTTCTCTGTTGGAGTGTCTTGATCTAGAAGAACTTGTTGAGTTTGTTAGACTAGAGGGGGATTGGGTATCTTTTGGTTTGGGGTTTTGAGGATTTTGGGTTGGAGTTTGCGAAGTGAGTTTGCTTGGTTTAAGAAGGGGATAGATTTGGAAACTATCTGTATACTTTTTTGGAGTTGTTGGGTGGTTTGGAAATATTTCTGGATGTTGGATAAGGAACAGCGGTCTATGTTGTATTTATTCCACCATTTGACGCAAAATTCGCGAACTAATGAGTATGGCATATCGGGTAGGGCTAATGTGAGTTTAAAATGCCAGGAACATATCCATGGGACACCCATGTCAATGTGAAAGCATATTTTGCTGATTGGACCGACTGGTTGTATAGGTCTGAATTTGGAGTAATATGGTAATGAGGTTTTGGTGATTTCTTCTGGATAGATCTGTTCGGTTGGGCCGAACCAGTACCACCATTCGTTAAACTAACCTGGTACTGTTGTTGAACACTTTGAGTCGAAGGATATGAACCAGGAATGGTCGTAGGGTCTGAGATAAAAGGTTCTGAAGAAAGCATTTTGGTAATCGGTATAGGAATACCCTGGGATATGAAATCCTCTTTCATTGAAAGGTCTTTCGGTATGAAGATTGATAATGCCAAGGTCTTGCATAGAAGCGATCCTTAGGATCTTACATGTTGAGTAAGAGATATGGTTTGGGTTGTTCTTGTCTTGGAAATGAGTAACTTCTATAGACTTAGAGTCTACTANGTTGGATTGTTTTTGTCTTGGAAATGAGTAACTTCTATAGACTTAGAGTCTACTAGAATATACTCGTAAAAGGTTTTATTTTTGGTAATATTGTCTGTGGGGTAAAGACTATCTTCATAGAAGATTCTTTGGGTAAAGTCTTGTAACTGTCTTAAGTTAATTGGTTTGGTGAAATGGGTGGTTAAAAGGTGCTGTTTTTGTGGTTTAAGGAAATAACATGATGATGTAGATGATTCTTGGGTAGGATTAGAGGTTTGGCTTTTGATATCTGTGGTGACGGCTTTTGAGTAGGTTAAAGGGGGAAATTCGGCGAGAGCCGTAAAGGAGTTTTGAATAGAAAGGGGTTTGCCTTGTAGATGAGGCTGTGTTTTGATATAATCCGATGCTGTCATCGGTCTCTTCTTCTTCGGATCACTCATGTTGAGTATCCTTTGATTTACCCTATAAATATTCTCTTGTTAGGAAATCTGGAAGAGAATTATTCTCCCCTTTAATATATTGTATATCAAAATCAAACACTGATAAAATGGCTTGCCACCGNCATGTTGAGTATCCTTTGATTTACCCTGTAAATATTCTCTTGTTAGGAAATGTGGTAGAGAATTATTCTCACATTTAATATATTGTATATCAAAATCAAACACTGATAAAATGGCTTGCCACCGAGCAAAATTCTGTTTTGAAACTAGGTTTTTAACATCTTTTTGTAAAATCTCTTTAGCGGATTTACAATCAACTCGTAAGAGAAATCTTTTATTTATTAAATCGTCTTGAAATTTTGAAATACAGTTTACTATCGAGAAAACTTCCTTTTTAACTGTTGAATAATTTTTTTGGGGTCCTAGCCAAACACCTGAATGGAATCTAACTATAGATTCTTGTTTAGAATTTGGCAATTTTTGTTTAAGTATTCCTCCACATCCTAATTCAGAAGCATCAGTTTCAACTATCATATTAGCTTCGGGATTTGGTATGAATAAACATGGTAAGGTTTTAACCTTTTGCTTAACTTGTTGGACTAATCGAGTGTGTTGACTAGTCCAGGGGTTAGGATTTTTTTGAAGTCGTTGAAATAATGGTTGTATAGTCTTTCTAAGATTAGGTAGGAAGTCAGAGACATAGTTTAAACATCCTAAAAATCTTTGTAATTGCGATTTTTCTTTTAATTCGTCTGGAAATTTACCTGCAAATTCTATTGATCTTGAAATAGGCGTTATTGTTCCTTGGTATATATTGTGTCCTAAAAATCTTTGTTTTGTTTGAAATAAGTGCATTTTCTTGGCTGATATAACTAAGCCATGTTTTTAACTACATTTAAAAACGTATGTAGGTGACTGAAGTGTTNATTCCATTCATAATGACCAAATGGTACTGTAAATGCCGTTTTGTATTTATCTTGTTCCGCAATTTGTATTTGCCAGAACCCGCTTTTCATATCAAATTTGAATAGATTTTGGCGTTGTAAAGGCGTTTTAATAAATCTCTTTTATTTGGTATTGGATATCTAATCCATTGTAAAACATCATTGA
>OVAP01005799.1:692-12575 GCA_900406295.1 Aurinia saxatilis
CGTTAGGTTTTTTCATGGAGCTACAAACTCCATTAAATAACAAAACGACTTTAAAAAAAATCACGTATCTACGGGTCTTACTTCATATTACGATTCGCGATAGTTAAATAAAGAGAGCGAAATCTAAAAGCTTTTATCAATTACCTTAATTAGTACATATTTTGCATCTTACTTTTTGAAATTAGTATAAGTTCCCTAGAGAAGAGAGCAACTTTTTTTTTTTTTTTTTAACGTCAGAACAGAGCAACTTAAATCATGGCTTCATGTGCTATATTAATGAACCATTATAAGATTTTTCCTTTTCAACTAATGGCTAAGCCAAGAGGCGTATCACAATCAAGTATTGCACTTTGAATAGGGAGGGAAGAAGCATTTCTTTGCAATACAACCAGCACATTCATTTGCTTCTCTTCCTCTAAAATAAAATCTAGGCTTTAAGACTCTTCTACTTCAATCCACTATCTCACTTGTATAGCTACTTCGGCGAGGCCAGCCATGGGGTGAGATTGTGGAAAGTTGGCAACAAAATCTTGAGTTACTCTTAAACACCACGTCTTTGAACCTTAGTTTATTGACCGCATGCATGCCCCTCGTAGAAGAGATGTTGCTTCTGCGTCCAAGCAAGTGTGAACAAGTTAGATAGACTTTGGAATTTTTTTTCACTATATTTGGGCTCAAGTCAGCCTTCAAAAATTAGAGGGCTTTAATAGAGTTCGACTTAAAGGGCTACAAGTGTGTTATTACTTATTAGAGAATACTAGATAAATAACAAAACGACTTGAACATTTTTTTTCACTATATTCTTCGTATCTGTGTATCTACTAATTACTATGTAGGGCATTTCCCTAGATAAGTTTTCTGATTTTTTTCTGCTTCATAATTTATCAATATATATAGGTATCATATGTTTATCAATATATATATATATATAGGTACCAACGGGCTTGTTGTTTCTAACTTTATATTATAATTTCATCATATATCGTTAAAATTATGGTTTCAATATTTCATAGTTATGATATTCTCATTTAATAAAAAAGGGTTTAATGCAAAAAAAACCCTTCAATTCGTTTTTTTGTTTGCAGGTTTACATTCATTAGAAAAATGCAAAACAAATCTCCAACTCAACTAAACCGTACAAAATAACCTTTCAACTCGATTTTTTTGTTGTTGCAAATTTAGCCTCCGAAAATACCACGAAGTAGAAAAAAATAGCATAAAAGTTAAAATAAAACAAAAAAACAAACCCTAATTTCAGTTTTGATTTTTATAGGTACAAGAGATAATTTTTATTTTTTTGACACACGAGAGAATTTTTATTTTGTTAAGAATCAAATATAGTTTATAAAAAAATCTAATACACGCCTATTAGAATACCAATACATTGCGAGTTTGAATCCAGAGCGATATTGATTTTTTTAATAATTTTGTGTAATTTTCGGATAGTAAAAATACAGCGGTGGTTATATTACACGGTTAATTTGAGTTGAATGGTTATTTTGCACGGTTTACTTCAGTTGAAGGGTTGTTTTATATTTTTCCAACCTCGAGCGTAAACTTGCAAAAAAAAAAAAATTGAGTTGAAGAGTTTTTTGCATTAAACCTTAATAAAAATATATATATATATATAACTTTAAACATATATTTTCGGTTACGTTTTATCATCTATATTAATTACGGATGTAGTGCTACCAATAATGCTTATTTTAGATTTTTCTTCTCTTCCAATGAAGTTTTAAGCCAATATTCCCAACAAAAATAGCGTCTCTGCAAAAAAGAAAAAAAAAATGAAGCAAAGCTTATCTCGTTAAAGTTATGGTTTTAATATTTTCACACTTATGATTCTCTAATTTAATTTTAAAACATATTTATTATTTTAAACAGATGTTTTTAGTTATGTTTCCTTCTCTACATTAATTATGGATGTAATGTTACTATTACATCATTTAAAAAAATTCTGATTATAAATTTTGTCGGAATGCATATTTTTTTTTTGTTTCCAAATAACAATTGAGAGATATAAGCCAGATCTTGCTTCGATTTTTTTTTCTTGTNCATAGTATAATAATTTAGAGTTTTTTTTTTGTTTCCAAATAACAATTGAGAGATATAAGCCAGATCTTGCTTCGATTTTTTTTTCTTGTTTTGCGACGACACCTTTTTTTGTTGGGAATATCAGCTTGAAAACTTTATCGGAATAGAATAAAAATCTAAAATAAGCACGATTCGTTTTTAGTTGCTTTTATTATACTAGTTTCTTTATATTTATTCGTTTTATGTAAGAAAATTAAATTTAACATATACTGTTATGTATTATTTATTTATTGTGTGAGGAAAACTCAAACTTAATTTACCAAACCGAAGCTCTAGTTTTTTTAATCTATTTTATGTGAGATAAACAAACATATCATTAGAGAATCACTATCATAAACATTAATGTTAATAAAAATAATAATTTTTAATTAATAATTGTACATTTAAATAGAAGAACGTACACTTGCCACCATTTTTGATGACACATGACAACTTCTCAAAGCTTCTTTGAAAATAGTATTCTAAAATATTATATAAAATAATAAGGTTTTCCGCGGCACAAAATTTGATACTACGGAAATCTTACAACTGGCGGAACCGAGGCATGGCAAGGGGCCAACTTCTCAAACCCTCTGGGCAACCGAAGATCTCGGACGGGGGCTCTGGTGGGTCATCTATGTATTTTTAGATGGATGGTTCGTGGGGGTAGTTCGGCTAGGACTTCGGGATTTGGATAGGTCTATAGTCAAGCGGATCAGATTATACAATTGGGGGGGGTCAAGGTACCCAACGGAGTCTCTTTCCACTGCATTAAGAGTTTGAAACCCTCTTGGAGCTTCATTTAACGTGATCCTGTTTTTAGACTGATTGTTTAGCGTTGCTTAGCATTATTCAAGCCCCATAAGATTGGCCAGTTGGTGATATCCTGTTAAATGTGTTCAGTGAGCTTAAAGGGCGATTTTCCTCTTTCTCATTGACCTATATTTGACGTACGAAAAACACTAAGACGGACTGTCTGGCTCGGTCGGCACACACAAAATCTTTAGAATTCGATTATGTAAACAATTGTCCCGCTTTTGGGGCACCCAATTTTCCTGGAGTTTTAATCTTTAATGTGTGATTGCTAAAAAAAATAAAAAAATTATATACTCAATTGGTGAATAATTTTTGTTTATATTAAGACATTTAATATTGTTTGATTTCATATGTTTTTGTCTTCACTTGTTATTGTAAGGAAGTACACAAATAATTTTAAACTATTTTACATAAAATCTATAAGCTTTGATAATTATAAGATGTTTGATATTAATTGTTGATCTCAAATTTACTGTTACCTATTACAACACTTTCATTAAAAAAAAATCTCTATTAATAAGTTTTCATTTAATAAATATACATTTAAGAGTGAACTCATGACACATCACAATTTCTCAAAGCTATTTTGAGAATGGGATCCTGTAGTATTAAAACGTATAAGATTTGATCTTATAAGATGTTTGAGATTATAAGATCTAAAATTTAATGTTACCTATTACATTTTTATTATAAAAAAATATTTATTAATAAGTTTTAGTTTACTACATATATCACTTTTCTAGGTGAAAAGTCAATGACAATTTTTTTAAGCTATTTTGAGAAGGAGATTCTATAATATTATATAAGATTCTTAAAACTATTTTGAGAAGGGAATTCAACATATAAGATTGGAGCAAATGAGTTGGAGTACACTTCTACTTGAACCAATACATACATAATGGATCCTCTACTCCTTACATCATATNTATTTATTAATAAGTTTTAGTTTACTACATATATCACTTTTCTAGGTGAAAAGTCAATGACAATGTTTTAAAGCTATTTTGAGAAGGAGATTCTATAATATTATATAAGATTCTTAAAACTATTTTGAGAAGGGAATTCAACATATAAGATTGGAGCAAATGAGTTGGAGTACACTTCTACTTGAACCAATACATACATAATGGATCCTCTACTCCTTACATCATATCTATAAACAAAAATGACATTCATTTTGAATCTTGATCACCTCGATTATGTTTTACTCGTGATCACTTTATCCTCTCTTCTTTGGCTTTACACCAAATCCAAACGGCAATCTCCACCATTACCTCCAGGACCATGGGGCCTTCACATAATCGGAAACCTCCCATTTCTCCAACTAGAGCTTCCAGGTTTCTTTCAAGGCCTAGCTAAAAAGCACGGTCCCATTTTCAAACTCTATCTCGGAGCCAAACTAGCCATCGTGATCACCTCCCCTCAGGTGGCTTACGAGATTCTAAAAACCAACATGTTATCTACACAAACCGCGATGTACCCGCGGTGGGTCCAATCAACACGTACGGTGCTAGGGAGCTCGCTTGGTCACCGTACGGACCAAAGTGGCGTATGTTGAAGAAAATATGTGTTAATAAGATATTAAGCAAATCCATGTTGGATTCATCCGTTGAACTTCGACGTCGGGAGACACGACGTACCGTCGAGTATTTAGCGGATCAGGCTTGCCTCGAGTCTTCGGTTAACCTTGGACATCAAATTTTTTAATGATAATGAATCTTGTGACACAAATGTTGTGGGGCACAACTGCGAAGGGAGAAGATAGGGAGAAGAGATAAATTCTGGAAATTGGTTACGGAGATGAATGATCTCTTGTTTACACCTAATATCTCTGATTTTTTTTTTTTCCGGTTTTGAGTCGGTTTGATCTTCAGGGTATGGTTAGGCGAATGCGAGTACCTGCTGAGAAGAAGGACCGGATGTTTGACAGGATCATTAATCAAAGGCTAGACAAGGATAGGAAAATGATGGTAATTGCGAAGATAGCAGAGGTTGTGGAGATAATAGATGATGCAGAGAATGTCATATATGGAGAGGAGACAGAGGGAAAGAGAAATGAGGGTGAGGTTGAGGAGACAAAAGGAAAGGGAAATGAGGTTGAGGATGAGGTGCAGAAAGCGTCCATCCCTTTAGATGACCAATCTGTTGTTGTCCCGGCGAAGAAAACGGTTGAGGCGTCTGAAGATAGCTCTCAAGAAGCGGAGTGGATTTCCCCTACCAAGGTTGGCCGCCATTCTGACCAGACCAATGCCATTGTGCATATTGGCTCTCCCAATCGCTATAATATACTTGCCAAAGATCTTGACAATGAACTTGCTGCTTCCCAAGTCCCTGAAACGCAAGTAGAATTTGAAGAGGGAGAAGTAGCACCCCCGCCAAATAGGCGTATTCTGCCTCCCCGCGATGCCAAGTCTGCACACAAGCTTCTAAGCGAAGCCTACACTAAATCAAACATACCGGATAATTTTGGAAAAAGCTTGAAAGCTGGGTCTCGCTCTCTCTACCATCATTAGTGTCGAGCCTCTTCTGGAATGTTTGTGGTTTCAACAAAATGTATAAACATTCCGTATTGAGAAGCTGGGCCAATGAAAACAAATTTCTTTTCGGTGCTTTGCTTGAGACACGAGTTAAAGAAGGTAGAGCTGGAAAAATCATATCCGCGGTTTTTCCGGGTTGGTCTAGTTTATGCAACTATGAATTGCATACTTTGGGTCGCGTATGGATAGTTTGGAGAGACTCAGTGCGTTTAACGCAAGTTTATAAGAGTGATCAAATGATCACGGTGATGGTGTCTATGAATAGGAGGGAGTTATTTGCCTCATTCATTTACGCCTCAAATATGGAGTTGGAACGGCGGGTTCTTTGGTAAGACATTTTGTCCCACCATAACTCCCCGATGTTCAAGGATAAGGAATGGATGCTAGCAGGAGATTTCAACGAGATAGTCGATGGCGATGAGCATTCTGATCCAGGATACTCACTATCATCAGGCGCCATGGAGTTTCAGAATCTGATGCAGAGCTGTTCCCTAGTAGATATGGGGTGCCATGGACCTCGTTTCACTTGGTGCAATAAGCAAGAAGAGGGTTTAATATCCAAGAAATTGGACCGAGTGTTGATTAATAAAGAATGGGGTTTGAATTCTCAATCATATTGTGTGTTCGAGGCTGGTGGGTGTCAATTGTGTTTTCTGCTTTCCCATTGGCCTAAATAGACTTTCAACAGGTGACAGAATGCTGAGATGGAGAATGGAGGCAAGAGTCAATTGTGTTTTCTGTGACGAGGGGCTGGAAACACTTCCTCACTTGTTCTTTTGATGCCAATATGCAGAGCAGATTTGGAAGGAACTGGCCTGAGGTATTCTCATGGACAAGTATACAGTAGATTGGAATGAATTGGTGATAATGCTTTCAGGTACACATAACACAAGAATAGAACAGTTCTTGTTTCTCTATTTGTTCCAGTCTACGCTTTATGCGATTTGGCGGGAAAGAAATAGAAGAAGGCATGGAGAAGCAAGAGTCCCAACACAAGTTATGATTAGAATGCTGGACAAAAACATGAGGAACAGAATTGCATCGATTAGAACAACGGACTAAAAAATGGAGGGTGCTTTACAAGTATGGTTCTCTTGTAGAAGTAGCTAATGATAATTTTTGATACGTTGTGGAATGTTTTCTGTTAGGTGATAGTTTCTTTCTTGTATTTTGAGCTGTAGGCAGCTCAGTTACTCATACACCTTTGTGAAAACAATATGGTCATTTTTTGAATAACATTTAACAATTTATTCCAAAAAAAAAGAAATATAAGATTTGTATATTGAAGCCAAGTATATAGAGAGATGTATTTATCATTAAGAAATTAACAAACTAAGTGGATTGTTTTTCTAATTGGATAAATCCTGATTTTAATAGTATAGATAACTAGATGATGTCCCGTGCATATGTACAAGATAACTATACCATAACAATATCAAGAATTATATAATTAAATTTAGATTTTGATCCGGTTTTTTATTTGTATTAATTTTTTGGTTTTCTCTTCTTAGTAACATGTTAGAAGTAAAATAAATTTTTTTTCATCTTAAGATTTTTGATATTTTTACTAATAATATAATAATATTAGAAATCAATACATGCGGGTAAAGATTTACTTTGTCTCGGCTTGAGATCAGATATAGGAAATGGTGCAGACACCTTTGTTTGGACTAGTAATTGGCTTCCTTATTTACCTCCGAGCCCCCCTATTCCAAAACCGGGTGTAATCATCGATCCTAATATGCGGGTCTGTGATTTATGGATACCACATACAAGGCAATGGGATACAGAATTGGTGACTTCCTTATGTGTCGCGCCTGATGCCATAGTGATCAATACTTTGATACTTTCACAGCATAAACCAATGGATACCAAATCATGTGCTTATACTCAAGATTCCCAATACACAGTTGATTCTGGTTATTGGGTCCAAAACTCATTCCTCGCCAGACGCCTTAGAATTACACCCTCCGGCAGGTTCAATAGACCTCAAAGCTCAAATCTGGAAATTACCAATCCCCCGAAGCTCCAACACTTCCTTTGGCGTTGCTTAAGTGGGGCATTACCTACTAATACCCGTTTGCGTACGCGGCATATCAATGTCTCGCTTATCTACCCCTGGTGCTCTGCATATGATGAAACCATAAATCATCTATTGTTCACTTGTCTTTACTCTCAAGAGATATGGCGTACAACAGGCATCCCATCACCACTGCTTCTCGTCTCCTCCGATGACCTTGAAGAAAATATCAAGATGTTACTCGATATCTATCATAATCAGTCATTACTCGAGCCTATGCGATATGCTTCATTTTGGTTTCTCTGACGATTATGGACTTCAAGGAATGATTTCATCTTCAGCCATATACAATATCCGTTAGAAAAGACAAAGAATCTTTGCTACCAAGATGTCGATGACTGGCTGAATTCACGTATGATGGAAGCGTCCAATCAAATGCCAAGACAACAAAGAACAAGTGATGTTTTGCAAAAGACATACCGTCGACCCCCCGAAGGCGTTGTAACATGCTACTTCGATAGCACATATCGCAAAAACACCGACATCACAACTTCATGATGGATTTTCCGTAATGAAAATGGTCAGCACATCAATTCTGGTTACGTTAAGTTACCTAAAGCTATATCCAATTTACAAGCTAAAAATCTAGGATTGTTGAATGCGTTACAAACGGCATGGAGAAAAGGATTCACCCATGTTTGGTTTGAAAGTGATTGCTTGGAGCTGGTCAATTTAGTGAACAAAGGTGGAGCACATAAGGAATCTCCAAAACTTGTTGTATGACATCAGATTTTGGTCCTACAAGCTATCACACTCTTCCCTAGGACATGTTCATCGTGAAGCAAATTCTATTGCTGATCTATTGGCAAAATAGGTACATAGTTTATCTAATGTCTATCATTTGTATTTTCTTCCTCCAACATAGATATACTCGACTCTAGTCAACTCTTAAATTTAATAAGAAAATGCCGTTAAAAAAAAAAAAAACAAATTGAACGGTAAAGAACCGTAATTGGGCTGGGCTTCAAATTAATTGGTTCGACCACACGGTTTACACTATAAACCGGACTATACAAAACACAACTAAAGAAGAACACAAATCGGACCGGTCGCTAAAGCCTTCGTCGGAGTCTCCACTTTTCCGGCCACAAATCGTCTCTTCTCCGCCGCATCAAGAACCCTAATCGCATGTATGTTGAGGTACTTATGGATACACTTTCTTGTAAATATTCTCTTACTTCCTCGAAATGTTTATAAAGTCGGGTCCTTTTTTGTTAATTCTCAGATTGGTTCCAACCTGCAAAGGTGGACGCTTTACACGAATTTTGAAGTGTGTTGTTAGAGAATATACAGCACCTGCTTATGCTTTGAAAGATTGTCTGAATTATGATGATGATGTTCACATGCTTTTCAGATATTGTACTAGTTTACAATCAGCCAAATGTCTTCACTCACGTCTCATTGTGTCACAAGCAATTCAAGATGTTTGCATCTCTGTTAAGCTTGTTAATCTGTACTGTTATTCAGGGAATGTTGATTTGGCTAGACATGTGTTTGATCATATTCAGAACAAAGATGTTTATGCTTGGAATGCTATGGTTTCTGGTTATGTTCGTGCGGGGAAGTCATCGGAGGTTATTAAGTGTTTTAGTGTCTTTATGAGGAGTTCGGGGTTAAGACCGGATTACCGGACTTTCCCTTCGGTTATAAAGTCTTGTAGAGATGTGATTGATGGGATGAAGATTCATTGTTTGGCTTTGAAGTTTGGATTTTTGTGGGATGTCTTTGTTGCTGCGTCTTTGGTTCATTTGTATTGTCGGTGTGGGAATGTGGCGAATGCGCGGAGATTGTTTGATGGAATGCCTTTTCGAGATATGGGTTCTTGGAATGCGATGATTTCGGGGTATTGTCAAAGTGGGAATGCCAAAGAGGCGTTAGCTCTGTCTAGTATGTTGGGAGGTATGGATGCAGTTACTATTGTGAGTTTACTTGCGGCTTGCACGGAGGTCGGTGATTTCAAAAGAGGAGTTATGATTCATGTATACGCTGTTAAACATGGGTTGGACTCTGAATTGTATGTTTGCAATAAGCTGATTGATTTGTATGCTGAATCTAGTGACTTGAGGGGTTGTGAGAAGGTATTTGACAGGATGAATAAGAGGGATTTGGTTTCATGGAATTCAATGATTAAGGCTTATGAGCTGAATGAGCAGCCTGTTAAGGCACTTATGCTGTTTCAGGACATGCGGTTTTCACCAGATGGCCTTACTTTGATTAGTTTAGCTTCTATACTTGCGCAGTTAGGGGATACTCGTAGTGGTAGATCTGTACAGGGTTTTACTTTAAGGAAAGGCTGGTTGTTAGAAGACATTACCATTAGAAACGCGGTTGTGGATATGTATGCTAAACTAGGCCTTGTAGATTCAGCAAGAGCAGTGTTTGATTGGCTCCCACATAAAGATGTGATTTCGTGGAATACCATAGTCTCTGGTTATGCTCAAAACGGTTTTGCAAGTGAAGCGATTGAAATGTATAACATGATGGAAGAAGTAGGTGGAGAGATAACCCCTAACCAAGGGACTTGGGTGAGCGTTTTGCCCGCATGTTCTCAGGCTGGAGCGTTGCGACAAGGTATGAAAATCCATGGCCGTCTCTTGAAGAATGGTCTTTATTTAGATGTTTTTGTTGGAACAAGCCTTGCTGACATGTATGGAAAATGTGGACGAGTGGACGATGCACTCTCTTTGTTTTATCAAATCCCAAGAGTGAGCTCGGTGCCATGGAACACCCTGATAGCGTGTCATGGGCTTCACGGGTATGGAGAGAAAGCAATGATGCTGTTTAGAGAGATGCTTGATCAAGGAGTGAAGCCAGATCACATTACATTTGTGTCTCTGTTATCAGCTTGTAGTCATTCAGGGCTAGTAGACCAGGGTCAATGGTGCTTTGAGATTATGCAAACGGATTATGGTATAACACCGAGCTTGAAGCATTACGGTTGTATGGTAGATCTGTTTGGTCGAGCTGGTCAGTTAGAGACCGCATATAACTTCATAAAAAGCATGCCGCTTCAGCCTGATGCATCCATATGGGGAGCTCTTTTTAGCGCTTGTAAAGTCCATGGAAATTTTGATTTGGGGAAAGTTGCATCTGAACATTTGTTCGAGGTTGATCCTGAGCATGTCGGGTATCACGTTCTATTCTCAAACATGTATGCTAGTGCTGGAAAATGGGAAGGAGTTGATGAAATACGTTCGATTGTCCGAGGCAAAGGTTTAAGGAAGACACCGGGTTGGAGCTCAATGGAAGTAAACAACAAAGTCGAGGTCTTCTACACCGGAAACCAAACACATCCAATGTATGAAGAAATCCACAGAGAATTAACAGCATTACTCGCGAAAATGAAGATGATTGGGTATGTACCAGACCATAGTTTTGTCCTACAAGACGTCGAAGACGATGAGAAAGAGCAAATCCTCATGAGTCACAGTGAAAGACTAGCAATCGCTTATGGACTTATCGCCACGCCTCCAAAGACAAGGATTCAGATCTTCAAGAACCTTCGGGTATGCGGAGATTGCCATAACGTAACAAAGTTGATATCAAGAATCAGTGAGAGAGAGATCATTGTGAGAGACTCAAACCGGTTCCATCATTTCAAGAATGGAGTCTGTTCTTGTGGTGATTACTGGTGATATTTAAACTGATGGAGACCGATATTCAAAAACCGGTTTTAAATCATTCGGTTATCGAACGGTTAGCCAGCTCGAGAAAGATTACAAGTTTGATTACGAAGCTTAAGGTCTCATCACACAAAGAAAAGCTTTCTTTAATTTTTTGGCCATGGCACAGAACAGCCTGTCTTAGTCATGTGGACAGCTTATGAATTACTTTAGCAGAAAGTTACTGGCAAAGGACAATGTGACACGGCGTATATGTGTGAACGGCTTTGAATTGTTGAGTCCACAATGTTTGGTTCATATATTATTCTCCCTCTTTTCTGAGGAACTTTTTGTTAAGATGATGTAATCAATAAATTCATTTGTCCTAGGTCATATTTACCATTTCATTTTTTGTTTTTTTTTGTCAACTCCATTTTTATTGAAGTGGATTAAGGCTTTTACAAAACTAATAACCAACAAGACAACAGATATGACTTGTGCAAATTTTAATTGTAACAGTTTAGTCCAAATAAGATAAATCAGATAAAGTCCAATAAAAAAAAAGAATAAAAAAATGCAGATCTTTCTGGATTGAAGGGCTACGTGGCACTGTCAAACTCCNACTAATAACCAACAAGACAACAGATATGACTTGTGCAAATTTTAATTGTAACAGTTTAGTCCAAATAAGATAAATCAGATAAAGTCCAATAAAAAAAGAGAATAAAAAATGCAGATCTTTCTGGATTGAAGGGCTACGTGGCACTGTCAAACT
>OVAP01005800.1:0-12575 GCA_900406295.1 Aurinia saxatilis
TGTCGATCGACACCAGCATGGTGTTGATCGACACTGACCGGTTTCCAGACAATTGGTTATTCAGCTTAACCGAAATTCCCATAGCCTAGCGCCTTTTTAATAGATAGAAAACCCCCTCAAAACCTTAGTAACATTAGTTTACAGTAGAAAGTCCTTTAAATTATTTTCCTGCATTTAATTAGAATTCTTTTAGCTAGTTGCATATTATTTTCGGTCTCTGTGGGATTCGATCCTTAAGTACTATAACTGATAAGTTGCTGTGCACTTGCAGTTAGAAATACATAGGGTAAAACTTTGTGTATCAGGTTGTAAAAAAATTATAAGAACCCCTAAGCTGGAAATCATTCAATTTTCGTTCAAAATTATGTATTGGGATGGTTCGAATCCAGGCATGGTGTATTGAAAATTTTTTCATAAATCTGTCAGTGTAGTTGTAAAATAGTCGCAATAACCCCTAAACTGTATAGGATAATTTTCGTCTAAATGATGTATGGGGGAGGATTCGAACACAAGTCTGGCGATATGGGTTTTTAACATATTCTCGGAAATCATTGGAGTGTGCGTGTCATTGTGTCTTGTGTTGGAAAATTAGTTCTTATACAGAATCTACCTTGGTTGCAATTTGGATGCAAAATTATGCCTTAGCAACAATTTCTTGTAAAATGTTGTGCTAATTTTTTCATATCATAGACATATTTTAAATAATTTATTTCATGCTTCCGAGTAAAAAAAATTATTTCATGCAATTTTTTAAAAAAATTTAAAAACACATATAAATTATTAATTAAAATCATTCTCACACAAATTAAAATACATATATATATGACAATTATTTTCTGACACTAATATTCGGCTTCTTGTTCTTCGTCTTCATAATCATCTGAAGGTGAAAGATTGCAGTGAAATTCATCTTCTGGTTTTGGATTGTGGACCTCGAAATCGATAAACTCATCCAGACTTGTTTCGTCCGCTAAGGGACCAACTCTGATCTCTCGAACAAGTGTCACCTCTTCGTCATTTTATTGTTGTAGAAGATCCAAATCTTTCTCTTTGATTTTCCCCACAATGTTTGCTCTTAGATTGACTTTCATTACATTTAGCCAAACTATCCGTGATGCTTTTGTTGATGGGTACGAAATGTAACAAACTTGATCCGCTTGAGAAGCTGTGATTTTAAAAATAAGCATTTTATTACTCTCACATAAATTTTAATATATATGATTATAGAAACTAATACGTACTGAATATGAAAGAGTCATATTTTGGATATCTTCCAGTTGATAGCACATCAACTATCCATCCCCCATCCCTATGTCTGGTAACTCTACCGACCATAGGATTATACCACTGACATTTAAATAGAGTAATCTTCAACCCTACTAATCCTTGGTATTGAAGCTCTATGATATCAAGTAGATTGCCATAAAAGTCAGATTCATCATACGCCTCAGAATAATTTTTTCCCTTCACACAAACACCGTAGTTCACTCTTCGTTTATCTTTCCCGTACTCTTGCGTATGAAACTTATAGCCTCTCGTGATATACATGGGAAACGATTTTCCATAATTTCTAAGACCCTCTACAAGCTCTTGAACCCATGAGGGAAATGCATCTTTGGTGCTCTTATTCTTTGAATACTCACAAACATGTATGAAAAAAACCCCTAATTATTAAATCAATATTCCAAATTTAAAGTAAACATGCACAAGACTCTAAAATATATTAATTAATTAGATCCTTACATAATCTTTAACCCATTCAGCAAATTTGTCTTCTGACTTTTTAGACAAATCTTCATCTGATAGTCCTGGATTGTCATATCGGATAAGCTGTTCGTGGTAGCTATAATCAAACAGAAACATGTTTTGAAGTGTCCAAAAAATCTTCTTAGATTATTTAGTGTATGTAACTTACCTCTCAAATGGCCTAAAATATTCGCAGTTACAAAGAACATATGCATGTGCACATTCATAGTCTTTATCAGTAAATCATAGTTTTTTTTTCTTTCCCTCCGTGGCGACCCATATGAGTAAACATGTCTGGTACATCAACTGGATATTTGGGGACTTCACCTTCATCAAATCTAGTTCGTCTGGAAAGGGAACCAATATTGTAGTGAGAAAATGTTTCACAATTTGTAGTAAATTAATTATTGAATATGAAAAAAACACAACAATAATTAAATCACCTTGATTTCGTCTTGATATTACCAGCAAAATAGTGCTCTGAAAAATATGAGATCTCGTCATTCAAGTATGATTGAACAATCGATCCCGCCGGATATCTTCTATTTTTTGCCTTCCCTTTCAAATGTTTAAATAACCTTTCAGGTGAATACATCCACCGGTATTGCACAGGCCCACCTAGTTCAGCTTCATACGGGAGATGCACAACTACATGTTCCATAACATCAAAAAACGAAGGTGGGAAGATCTTTTCGCCGATGTTTTCCTTCATAATCTCAACTAGATTTTGTTGCAGTGATCTTCAGCATAAGTCCCGAAAAAGCCTCCTATCCCTACAATATTTATTTTAAAAAATGTTCAAATATGCATGTGTACATCGATATAATGATAGTAACAATAGAAAGATTTGAAAATCACCCATTCATATATATAATACCTGCTAGAGCTTCGTGAACAGTCGGATTCATTAGCTCGAATAATATGAATGGAAGTAAGCGCTCCATAAAAACATGGCTGTTGTGGCTCGTCATGCTTGTAAATTTTCCCCCGGGAATGTCCGCACATGAAGATAAGTCTGATGCATATCCGTCTGGGAATTTAACCTTATGCTTCACGCATTCTAACAATTTTTGTTCCGCAATAGCGCTCAACCTAAAAATAGAAAACGGAGCTCGCCCTTGATCATCAACATGCAATTCTGGTCGATTACAAAACCTTGCTATATCCAACCTTGAATTCACAGTATCTTTGGTCTTCCCGGGGACGTTCATCAAAGTATACATGATGTTATTAAAAAAATTCTTCTCCATGTGCATAACATCAAGATTGTGTTGTAGAGTTAGATCCCTCCAGTATGGTAGTTCCCAAAAGATGCTTTCTTTGTGCCAGTTATGCAATTTCCCATATCCTTCCACCTTTTCCTCGTGACCGTTCCCCCCCCCCCACCCCAGATGTTTTTGGTGGATTTATATTCTGTATACGCTCAGCGTAAACCTGTTCACCGATCAAAACTTGAGTCGCAAACTGGTTCAAAACATCTTTCTTATACATAAAGCTCTTTTTATTCTTTCGTAATCTATGACCTTTGGGGAGAAACCTTCTGTGTCAATCAAACCAACACGACTTCCTACCGTTTGGCAGTTGCAATGACCTTGTATCCTCCATGCAAATAGGGCACGACAATTTCCCGTGCGTAGTCCACCCTGACAACATCCCATAAGCTGGAAATTCACTTATCGTCCCAAAAGTACAGCCTTTAAAGTAAACTTCTCGTTCAGTGAGACATCATAAGCCTCAACTCCAGTAGACCACAATTCCTTTAGCTCATCAATCAATGGTCGGAGAAAGATATCAAGACTAGCTCGTGGATGCTTTGGCCCGGAATTCAAAATCGTCAAAAACAAGAACTCTCTCTTCATACACATACTCGGGGGTAAGTTGTAAGGAGTCATGATCACAGGCCATAACGAATGATTTTTACTCATTCCAAATGGGTTAAATCCATTTGTGCACAATCCCAGGTATACATTTCGTTTCTCTTTCGCAAAGGTGGGATGTAGCTGGATAAATGTTTTCCACTCAATTGCATCTGATGGATGACACATCTCTCCCTCCTCGGATTCCTGCTCAGCATGCCATCTTATAAACGATGCAGTCTTCTCGCTTTGATACAATCTCTTCAATCTGGCACCAATGGGTAGATACCACATCCGACTAAACGGTATGTTTGTGCGTCCCTCCCTACTCGTCCATCTAGGGTGTCCACAAAAGCGGCAGTGATCCCATTTATCATCTTCGTTCCAGAAGATCATACAATTATCAATGCACACATCAATTGCAATCACAAGGAGACCTATATCTCGCATAAGTTTCTCCAACTCGTAAGACGAAGTAACCGAACTATTTCTTTCCTGTAAGATCTCGGCAATAAAATCCGCCCACTCATCCATGCAGTTTTCAGACATCTCATATCCCGCCTTAATGTTCATCATCCGAGAAGCTGCAGACAGCTTACAATGACCTTCACGACAACCATCATACAAAGGATTTTTTGCAGCCTCTAACATTTCATAAAAAAATTTACTCTCGGCATTTGGTCCTGAAGCGTTTTGATGTGAACCTTCTTCGTCCTGATATATATTATCAGGATTCATGATTTCACAAAACGCATCATTCACCATATCAGCATATCTATCTCCTTCTCTTGACACAGCTGGTACTTCTTCTTGATAAATTATACTACTACTACCAATATTAATATTACCACCACAACTACTTTCTAAATCAATATCTAGTTCTTCTCCATTCCTATACCAAATGTAATACCCAGGCATAAATCCTTTCCCATAAATGTGATTCGAAATTGTACCCCCCGGATGAATAACGTTGCATTTACACTTGGTACAAGGACAATAGAACTTACTATTATTATCCAGTGCAAATGATTGGTTTCCTACGAACTCCAAGAAACCTTGCACCCCAACTCGAAATTCTTCACTGAAATTGCCCGTATTAGGATCAATTCTATTGTACATCCACGATCTAACCGAAACCTAATAATTATAATGACCCTTTTTTTTTCCTCCACAATATTATTTTCTCTCGTTTCTTTTTTCTCTAACAAATGATAATTATAATGTGGAAAGAGGATATATGATGTTGGGACTCGGTGGGTTCGATATATATAGCAAAACTGTGCAACTAAATTGCAACTACATACCAACCACATTACCACTACATTGCGACTATAATTTAGTCATACTTTTTTAGTTACACTTACCCCATTCTAATCAAACATGCCTGCCGACATAAATTGTGTCAAATTTGCAACTAAAATACGCTGATGCAAATCACTCACAATATGTCCAACTGATTTTAGACAGAATTACGACTACAATTGTGGTCACAAATCAGTTGTAAATTTGTTACTCATTTGCGACTACTACTTTCCGACTACGTATAGCGTTTCAAATTAGTCGCAAATTTTGCGACTACATTCCCACAATGCTTTTCCGTCGCACTGCCGTCACTAAGTCGTTGCAAATTTGCGACTGATTCCCAACCACTTTGTTTGGTTTCATTTTGCCAACTACATTACGACTGCTCTTTTTGTGCTCGTAATGCAGTCACAAAGTTGTCACAATTTAGTCACCTTTTTTTGCAACTATTATTGTGATCGCAATTTGTAGTTGCACTTCGTTTGTTTTTTTTGTAGTGACCGTCAATCAGAATGATTTGAAACCACTGTCAAATTGAAGCTAACTCAGATTACTATTTTCTATCAAAGTTTGAGATTAAAATTCATAAGGAAGGCCTTCATCTGGCACGATCTTTAAGAAATTTCGGACTGGTTCTGCACTCACTTGTTTTCTTCTCTTTTTGCCTCAAATCTTCAGTTCGAAGCATCAATCCATGTTCTAATGCATTATTCACCTGAAAGGACTCTAAACAAACAAAAAGACTCGGAAAACAAAGGAAACAAGTGTTAAAGGTGTTTAAAACGCAATATATCACCTTCCCTTGGTTTTGGATCCACAGGTCATCGACAAGAAATCTTCGGATCCTTATTCAAACCGTTAGAAGCTGGATCTCGAGGATCCTCATCGTAAACTTGTTTGTGTGTTTTATTTATAAGGAAGTATATAAACTTGATATAGAATACTGACTTAAACCAAAACGTTCAAAAACATTTCGACATTACATAATTATGCTATTGGAATCATTCCCTCTTCTCTTTTCACTATCCCTTTCTTATCATATCTTGATATGCGTGAAAACAATCTCATTGGTTCTTTTGAAGTTCATAACTTCTCTACTTCTTCTAGCCTCGAGATCCTACTCCTTAGGGTTAATAATTTTGATGAAAAATCATAAAGCTTATCTCAAAGCTCATCAATCTCACATACCTCAACCTTTCTTTCCTAAACACAAGCTACGCAATTGACTAAGGCCTTTTCTCTTCTTTCAAATGTTTGTTGCACCTCCGTCTTTCAAGTAATAATATATATCGACTAGTTTAATTCTATATTCATACATTCCATTGACCATACAAGGATTGTACTTGAGATACTGGCATCACGGAGTTCCAAAACCTTTTAAAAAGCCTTCATAATTTGGAGTTTCTAAACCTGTCTAAGAACCTAATCAAAGGAAAAATCCCTAAGTGGTTATGGAGCCTTCCTCGGTTGGACATACTTGATATTACTGAGATTTTTTTCAACGGTTTTGAAAGTTCAGCCAAAGTTTTAGGAAATTCATCAGCGCATATGATATTCATGTCGTCAAACAATTTTCAAAGAGAACGTCCTTATCAATGTTATATGCACAAATTATAATATTTTCATAGGGGAAATACCTCTTTCAATATGCAACAGAAGCTTGATTTATGGTCTTGATCTATCCAACAAAAAATTCACCATTCTCATACCTCAATGTTTGAGTAACTTCGGGATTGTGAACCTCCGGAAGAACAAATTGGAAGGCAGTATTCCAGATATGTTCCATGTCAGTACTTCTCAACGAATACTCGACGTTGGCTACAATCAAATAACAGGAAAGTTTCCAAAGTCTCTTTCAAATTGCTGCTCTTTGATGTTTCTTAATGTTGAAAGCAACAACATTGAAGACACATTTCCTTTCTTCCTCAAGATGTTACCGAATTTGCTAGTCCTAAATCTCCGTTCAAACAAATTTTATGGATTGGAAAGCGTCATCAATAAATGAAGATGGGGGTTATATCTGGACTATGAAATCAGGAGTCGTCTTCGAGTATCTTGGGGAGATTTTCTTTCCTCATTTTATAGTTCTTTCATCCAGAAGTTATAAAAAAAATTAGTTACAAGAATTTCTAGGATACTCATAAAATTATTAATGAAAAAAATTGTAAAGAATCCACATCTCTATGTAACAATAAATTTTAGAATTGTATAATCCATGATAACTAAATTTTTTGATACACTGAATTTCATTAAAAAATAAAAATCCAGGAACTATTAATCATGAATTTACAGAGAAATTAAAAATCTTAAAATTTTATAATTATCTGAAAATTTTAATTTAGTCTGATTTTTTTGGTCAGGTGTTGATTTTTGTGTGGCCTTGTAAACCAACCATACTTTCTAACGCTAAATCTTTGATATTTGTCGTTAGTTCCTGTTTATTTCGTTTTCCATGTCTTCTTTGTGCTTCATACTCTATTTTGATATTGATTTGGTATGAATAAAAAAAACATCTAGTAAACCTTACTATTAAAGATCAATAAAAAAGACAGAGATATAACTTTGAAAAAGAGAAAAAATTTATCAAATTCCATGCTTCATGATCTCTCATGAGGGCAAGGGTCCGGAAGCAGACCAAAGTTGGAGGCATTCCTAGTACCTGGTATCACCAAGAAGTCGTGTAGAGGCATTCCTAGGACTAAAACACATTTCTTAGGAGGCTTACTACCAAACTATAGAGATAAAGACTTGTGTTCTTTTACCCAACTCGGGTTATGCGTTTTGTTCTTTAATGTTAAGTAATAACAATGCAACTACGGGGAACTAATTCCAGTCACTCCATACAAAACTAAACAGATCGATAAAGAGTTACATTCACTACTCCAGAGCTATATGTTAAAAATACAGCTTTAGCTATTAAGTATTTCTGCAAGTTTAAGGTGATAACAACAAACAAAAAACACGATGTTAACCATCATCATGGTAACTTGAGAAATATGTTGTGGTCAATGTGAGAATTTATATCAATGTTCCATACCATCATTGCTCTAACTTGAGAAATCTCCACTTGTTTTGCTCTCTATGCGGATTTGTTTTGAATTATCTTTAAACTTTATGTTATTGCTTGATTTGCTTGAATGACAAGTTTGATTTGATTTTAATCTATGTATTGGTTCAATAGATTTTCGATGATATGATATACTTGCCTTGGAAAGTGTGTTTTCAGTGAGCTTTGCAGGCATGCTTAGTTTAACAAACACAATCAAAAAGGGGGAGAATGAAAGTGAAGAAATTATGGAGACTTGAAGACATGCTGGAACAAGAGAAGAGTTGTTCCAACGAGAAATTATGAAGACTTGAAGTCAAGCTGGAACAAACGAAGAGTTGTTCCAACGTGTAATTCAGACGAAATCCATATATGGAAATAGTGTGAAAGTTGCCAATTGAAGATTGGAGCTTGGCTAAGAAGAACAGAAATATTCACCATATCGTTGGTGAATATTGCGTGAATATCCTAACACTAGAAGATTTCTATATCCCACGAATATAAAAGGGAGACTAGGAAGAGTTCTAGGGTTAGCCGTTTTGAGAGAGTAAAAGTTTGAGTTTAACTNGTGAGTTTAACTTTTACGTGAGAGAGAGTTAAGTTAACTCTACACGGTGAACTAGAGATTGTCTGTAATCTTCTAGTTCTTGAGAGGTTTAGATTTCACTGGTAGCAAACTAAGTAGTATCTTAGGTGTTGTGTAATTCCGCTCAAAGGTTCTTTGAGAAAGAAATCTATAAGAAAAGCAAATACATCGTCGTGTATTTGAGGATAATCTCTGTGTCTCGGTTCCATTACTTTTTCAGTATGGTCCTATATGTCTAAAATCTCTTAGTTATTATAAAAGAGAAAAAGAAATTTAAATGAAGGACAATATAAACCTCTAAGGTGATTCCGAAATTTCAGGTTGTGAAACATGAAAGAAGAACATGTTTGCGATTCACTACCAATTACTCTGTTCGTTCGAGGCCACGGATGCTTCTCCTCACTTTGAGCCTATACCTTTTCACGCTCAGGTTCGTTACCTTCCAATGTTCTATGAGCCTAAACCATGATTAGATAGGTTGTTCCTGATTCTTGTTTTGGGGGTTAAAGTTGTTTTTGATATGGGTTCCTGAACCTTTTGGAACCGCAAGCTCGAGTGAAGGAGAAGTTGTTATTCCTTAGTAATGACATTCTACTTGGTTTCATGGTCTATCCCCCTCCTACTGTTATTGGGGATAAGCTTGTGCATCTTTCACTGTTATTGCAATAATTCATGTGTATCTCTAACTTGGTTTCATGGTCTATCCCCCTCCTAATCTCCAATTAGCTTTCACAGCTCTCACTAATTCAAGACTTTTATCCTATATATAGAAATAACCAAAATATACATAAAGAGATTTGTCATGTATAACTATAAGTAGATATATGGTTAATTAACAAACTATATCATGATTGTAATTAACAATTTATCGTTTTTAATTAATAACCCAACACCAATAATAACTGACTCTTTTTCTTGAAATTAAAATTTTATCTTGTTTAATTAATAAAAATGCATTTTCAATGGTTTTCTATTTTTTCTGTCAAACAAACTCATCTTACAAGGGCATTACAACAGAGGCCAGAATTATGATAATTAAGCGTATATTAATTGAAATATACTGAAGTACTATAAATAAATACAAATTACTTTTTTTATCTTCAGAATTGTTTGCTATTACTGCTTAAAGATGATATATAGTCCTTGAAAATATCAAAAACCCTAATTTTCGGTACCTCTTTGTGAAAATTACAAAAAATATAAAGGGCGGTGACATAACGTACACTTGGATATATTATCTAACTAAATTTTAGATTAAAAAATGTTTATTTTCTTTTGTCAAATATTTTAATTTTTGACATAAAACAGCAAGTAAAGTCTAATCTCTCGCATAGTTTTTACCTTTTTTTTATCAATCACATGATATATGCTAGGTGAATAATGGAAACTTTTTGAAAAAATGCTAAAAAGGAAACACTACAAATCCAAATATTTTTAAAGGACAATTATGGAAACAACAAAGTGAGAAAAAAAGGAAAATGCAACAACTCCAAAATTTTATACATGTCTCCTATAAATATATTAGACATGTAACTCTCATCTTATTTCTCAATTGCTTGCTTAGTAGATCTCTCTTCTTTCTGTATTTGGTGATTCTTCTGTCGTTGTTATTCGATATGATGATGAAGACTTCAGCCTTAAGTGATTCTTTCTTGCCTCTCAAGAAACGCATGAGACTAACTCTTGATGGCACATCAGTGGTTGCTACCGAAAAAACAAAGTACAAAGGAGTGGTTATGCAACATAACGGTAGTTGGGGGGCTCAGTTATATACGCACCGTCGAAGGATTTGGCTCGGAACTTTCAAATCCGCTGATGAAGCTGCTATGGCTTATGATAGCGCATCCATTAAGCTCCGAACCTTTGATGCTAACGCGCACAGGAACTTCCCTTGGGATGATTCCACGATCCACGAACGGGACTTTCAACAATATTACACAACAGAAGCTGTTTTGAACTTGATAAGAGAGGGTTCTTACCAACAAAAATTCAGAGATTTTCTAAGAATCCGACATCAGAATGTGGTGGGATCAAAACAGAGTGGAAAACACGAGGAATCGAACAAGTGTTTCTCTTGCGGAGAGCTTTTTCGGAAAGAATTAACAACAAGCGATGTTGGAAAACTCAACAGGCTTGTGATACCTAAGAAGTACGCAGTGAGGTATCTACCAGTCATAAGCGAGAGAGAAGAAGGCGAAATAGTAGAAGACATGGAAGAGGTTGACGTTGTGTTTTACGACAGGGCAATGAGACAGTGGAAGTTTAGGTATTGTTACTGGTCAAGTAGCAAAAGCTTTGTCTTCACCAGGGGATGGATTGGTTTCGTGAAGGAGAAGAAACTCAAGGAGAAAGATGTTGTCGTCTTCTACACTTGCAATGTCAAGACATTAGAGGGTACGAGCAACAACTTCTTGATGATTGATGTTCATAGCATCTCAGACAATGGTTTCGTCCCTACGGAACTAAACAGGACAATTCATGAGAGAGATATTGAAGCAATGAAAATAGGAAATGTCGATAGCGCAAAGTTAGAAGATAGAGAAACCAAATCAGAGGAGAACAACGAAGGGTTTATGCTATTCGGTGTTAGAATCCAATAGCATAATTACGTAATGTCAAAAAAAAAAAAAAAACCATTAGTATGAAAATATTGTCTTATTATTTAAAATATTGTCGCAAAATACTAAATATCAAATCAAGTCATATTTTTAATTCTAAAGTTTGGTAATATATTCTAACACCATATTAAAACAATATATATTTCTTATGACTTAGTAGTCTTAGTTCCAAAACAAAAACTCACTTACCTGATTACATCAACATTAATAAATTGTATACATATATATAAAACACATTTAAAACAAACTAGACATTACATAAAAATGACATAAAAATTATGAGATTATTCATTTTTCTAATGTAATAATATGTTCATCATGTGAAATGTGACTTATATTAAATAGTAAAGACATCTCGAACTCAACACTAAATCTTATTTTAGTGCAAACTTTTTTCCAACTCAATACTATTTTTTATATTAAAACAGTGCAAACCACTTTTTACATTACATTTAGTTTAGTACAATTTCTTCTCTGCATTATTTTAATGGTGAACTTTTTTATCTATGATAAGGTTCTCCACGTTTCACCTAGCTAATTTGGTCTTATGGCAAAAAAAAGAAAAAAAGTCAAAACCATGGAAGCAATAAGATGGGTTCTTCATCAACACCTTTGCTATGTAGCTTAAATGTTAATGAGACAGAGATAAAGGGAGTTTGAGATCTATAAGAGAAGAAAGAACTGAGCTTTAGGCGATGTCGGGAAATATTCTATATAGACTTGGAGGACCACCTTATCCACCCCAAGGAAGTTGTTTCACTGGAAACCCGAAGATAGGATAAAAAAACTGTGAATATTGCCTAAGGCTCGAGCAAATACCATCCTCAAAATTAAGCCTCGTCAAACTTCACCGCGAAGTATCTTCCACTCGAGCCACAAGATATGGTTTGTGAGGAATCATCTGAAAGCATGGAGTTAATCAACTACCAGGAGGAGGGCCTTCCCACGACGCCGGACAAAGCCGAAGGTCGGGGAGACAGATCGGAATTTGCAGAGTTTGTGTAAAGGGTCGATCGCTTCGAGAGAGAAAAGTTTTTGCGCGTTCTGTCACGCCCCAAAAAAGTTCTTTTTCCATGTTTAAAAATTTATTATTATAAATTTTTAGATTAAAAAATCACAGGTTTTGTTTTTGTTTTTGTTAAAGATGCACAGGTTTTGTTCTAGTTATTTTTATGGGAAAAAAACTAGAATAACACATATTTTAGGTAAAACTACTATTTTGTCAAGTGAAAGTTTGGGCCAAATGATATTTTATTAATGACCATCTTGTCCTTCAATCATTTGATAAAAAAACAGTAATTACGAAAAATGCCATTACTGAATTTTTCAAAAATAACAATATTTACGAAAATGCCATTATTATCATGTGGTGTCAGACTTTTAATTCATAACAGATTTATTAAGGTCATGGCAGATTTATT
>OVAP01005801.1:0-12574 GCA_900406295.1 Aurinia saxatilis
GATGCTTAATTAATCACGATTGGTACTTTATTAAATAACCTTGGATCAATAGCCTATACCACCGTAAAAAGACGTAAACGAACGTAAATGGCATAATGCGTAAACAGAGTATAGATTTGGGGATAAAAAGGTCACATAGTAATATAACACTCATATAATTGGTCACTGGGTCTCACATTGTGTAGTGACACTTTCGTTCAATAATGAAAACCAATTGTAATTCAGGAATTTTGCAAAGGGTGGTTATTGCCACTATGAGAATAACACTTTCATTCATTTAGGAAACACATTAGTATATATTGTTAAAACAATTTTCGATATATTAAAACATATTGGTCTTTACAAACGCATAAAACTTAATCTTCTATTCCTTTCTTCTTCACATCTTCTCTTCTCTTCTTCGCCGGGTCTTCTGTTTGTGCATGCCTCCTCTCTTCTCTTCCTTGCCACTGGTTATTCTCTTCTTTTTTTCTTCTTTTTCGTTTATACTCTTGATCTGTTCTCCTTGATTTGTTCTCTTCTTTAATTCTTCGCCGCGTGTTCCATTCTTCCTCATTTTCTGGCATAATCCGAGCAAACATCGACCCCTACTATATTAACAATAGATTTGTTGCTCCTTTCCCTTAATCACAAACCCTTTTATTTTCCCAATCTCGATTTTACATGCATTCTTGTTTTCTCCTCTTTTGGGGCTTGTTTTACTTCAGTTGACCATTACTAGAGATCAATTGATAACCATTGTTAGAAATTAGTTCAATTGACGATTGTTTGTGTTTACTTTTTCTTACTTCATTTGACGATTTGCTTGTATTTACTTGTTTTACTCGTACATAATGTCATGTTTCTCTTGTTTTGCAGGCATGTTTCAAAAGCGTCTATACCAATCAGGAGAGGAGCCAGGAATTGAAAAAATCAACAATAGCTTCAAACTAACACTTCTGAAAGCATTAGAGGAGGCTGCACCAGTCGAGTTTTAAGAAATTAGTACCAATTCAGTCTTCGCTCACATTTTGGCATTGAGAAGAACAATTTAGGATTCTCAGGGAGGGTAGTACATATCATGTTGTGTAGGCAGCTAGTCAATGACAAGGCAAATGAGTTATGGTGCGTTTTTGCACATAAGCCATTGAGGTTCTCTCTGCAAGAGTTCCATGCTGTTACCGGCCTTAATTGTTCCGAAGGGTCTTTCATCAGACGCCTTAGAATAATTTTGCCCCTTCACACAAACACCGTAGTTCACTGTTCGCTTATCTTTCCCGTACTCTTGCATATGAAACTTATAACCTCTCGTGATATACATGGGAAACGATTTTCCATAATTTCTTGGACCCTCTACAAGATCTTGAACCCATGAAGGAAATGCTTCTTCGGTGCTCTTATTCTTTGAATACTCACAAACCTGTATGAAAAACACCCCTAATTAATGAATCAATATTCCAAATTATAAAGTAAACATGCACAACCGACCATAAAATATATTAATTAATTAGAGCCTTACGTAATTTTTAACCCATTCAGCAAATTCGTCTTCAGACTTTTTAGACAACTCTTCATCTGATAGTCCTGGATTGTCATATTGGATAAGCTGTTTGTGGTAGCTATAATCAAACAAAAACATGTTTTTGAAGTGTCCAAAAAATCTTCTTAGATTAATTAGTGTATGTAACTTACCTCTCAAGCGGCCTAAAATATTCGCAGTTACGAAGAACATATGTATGTGCACATTCATAGTCTTTATCAGTAAACCATAGTTTTGTTGCTTTCCCTCCGTGGCGACCCGTATGAGTAAACATGTCTGGTACATCAACTATATATCTAGGGACTTCACCTTCATCAAATCTAGTTCGTCTGGAAAGGAAAGCAATATTGTAGTGAGAAAATGTTGCAGAATTTGTAGTTCATTCATTATTGAATATGAAAAAAACACATGAGTAATTAAATCACCTTGATTTTGTCTTGATAATACCATCAAAATAGTGCTCCAAAAAATATGAGATCTCGTCATTCAAGTATGATTGAACAATCGATCCCGCCGGATATCTTCTAGTTTTGCCTTCCCTTTAAAATGTTTAAATAACCTTTCAGGTGAATACATCCGCCAATATTGCACAGGCCCACCTAGTCCAGCTTCATACGGGAGATGCACAACTATATGTTCCATAACATAAAAAAACGAATATGGGAAAATCTTTTCCAAATTGCACATAATGATGCCGATGTTTTCCTTCATAATCTCAACTCATTTTTTTTGCAGTGATCTCGATCATAAGTCCCAAAAAAGGCTCCTATCCCTACAATGTTTTTTTGTAAAAAAAATGTTCAAATTAAATATGCATGTCTACATCGATATAGTGATGGTAACAATATATATATTTGTAAATTACCATTCATATATATAATACATGCTAGAGCTTCGTGAACAGTCGAATCCATTGCCTCGAATAATATGAATGGAAGTAAGCGCTCCATAAAAACATGGCTGTCGTGGCTTTTCATGCCTGTAAATTTCCCCCCGGGAATGTCCGCACATGAAGATATGTCTGATGCATATCCGTCTGGGAATTTAACCTTATGCTTCACACATTATAACAATTACTGTTTCGCAATTGCGCTCAACCTAAAAATAGGAAACGGAGCTCGCCCTTGATCATCAACATGCAACTCTGGTCGATTACAAAACATTGCTATATCCAACCTTGAATTCACAGTATCTTTGGTCTTCCCGGGGACGTTCATCAAAGTATACATGATGTTATCAAAAAAATTCTTCTCTATGTGCATAACATCAAGATTGTGCCGTAGAGTTAAATCTATCCAGTATGGTAGTTCCCAAAAAATACTTTCTTTGTGCCAGTTATGCCATTTCCCATATCCTTCCACCTTCTCCTCGTGACCGTTCCCCCCACCTCAGATGTTTTTGGTGGATTTATTTCCCGTATACGCTCATTGTAAACCTGTTCACCGGTCTGAACTTCAGGCGCAAACTGGTTCAAAGCATCTTTCTTATGCACGAAGCTCTTTTTATTCTTTCGTAATCTATGACCTTCGGGGAGAAACCTTATGTGGCAATCAAACCAACACGACTTCCTACCATTTGGCAGTTGAAATGACCCTGTATCCTCCATGCAAATAGGGCATGACAATTTACCGTGCGTAATCCACCCTGACAACATCCCATAAGCTAGAAAATCACTTATCGTCCACAAAAGTACAACCTTTAAAGTAAACTTCTTGTTCAACGAGACATCATAAGCCTCAAATCCAGTAGACCACAATTCCTTTAGCTCATCAATCAATGGTCGGAGAAAGATATCAAGACTAGCTCGTGGATGCTTTGGCCCGGAATTCAAAATCGTCAAAAACAAGAACTCTCTCTTCATACACATACCCGGGGGTAAGTTGTAAGGACTCATGACCACAGGCCATAACGAAGGATTCTTACTCATTCCAAATGGGTTAAATCCTCCTGTGCATAATCCCAGGTATACATTCCGTTTCTCTTTCGCAAAGGCGGGATGTAGCTGGTTAAATGTTTTCCACTCAGCTGCATCTGACGGATGACACATCTCTCCCTCCTCAGATTTATGCTCATCATGCCATCTCATAAACGATGCAGTCTTCTCGCTTTGATACAATCTCTTCAATCTGGCACCGATGGGTAGATACCACATCCGACTAAACGGTATGTTCGTGCGGCCCTCACTACTCTTCCATCTAGGGTGTCCACAAAAGCGGCAGTGATCCCATTTATCATCTTCTTTCGAGAATATCATACAATTATCAATGAACACATTAATTGCAATCACAGGGAGACCTATATCTCGCATAAATTTCTCCAGCTCGTGATACGAAGTAAGAGAACTATTTCCTTCCGGTAAGATCTCGACAATAAAATCCGCCCACTCATCCATGCAGTTTTCAGACATCTCATATCCCGCCTTAATGTTCATCATCCGAGAAGCTGTAGACAACTTAGAATGACCTTCACCACAACCATCATACAAATGATTTTTTGCAGCTTCTAACATTTCATAATTTTTTTGCTCTCGACATTTGGTCCTGAAGCGTTTTGATGTGAACCTTCTTCCTCCTGATATATATTATCAGGATTCATGATTTCACAAAACGCATCATTCACCATATCAACATATCTATCTCCTTCTCGTGACACAGCTGGTACTTTTTCTTGATAAACTCTACTACTACTATCAATATTAATATTACCACCACGACTACTTTCTAAATCAATATCTAGTTCTTCTCCATGCTTATACCAAATATAATACCCTTGCATAAAATTAGTCGCAAACTTTGCGACTACATTCCCTCTCCTCATTTTCGTCACACTCCTGTCACTAAGTCATTGCAAATTTGCGACTGATTCCCAACCACATAGTGTGGTCTGATTTTTCCAACTATATTGCGACTGCTCTCTTTGTGGTCGTAATGCAGTCACAAAGTTGTCACAATTTAGTAATTTTTTTTGCAACTATTATTGTGGTCGCAATTTGTAGTCGCAATTCGTCTGTTTTCTTGTAGTGGGAGGAGGACGACTAGGTCGCTGGGACCCCATCATGCTTGCCGTTTCTTAAGCTTTAAGAACTTTGGCGTTTAGATGCCTGTTTGAGACTTGTTTATGTCCGAGTATGATAACTCGGAAATGTAGTGCTTGGATGGCTTTATCCACCAAACTTGACTTATCGTAGGGATTCGTACGTCCCCAGATGTATGAACTTGATGATTTCATTATGTCTGAATGATTCGTATTATTCTGTGGCATCGTTAGCTTTCGTTTGAGGTTTGATGCGTAAGATGAGATAGGTGGTCCCACTGTCATTTTCCGAGTGTGGTAATGGGACATTGATCGGTTCATGAGGGTCGAGTTTACGAATTTCTCTTCCGTAAACTCGAGTGCAGGACTGGGCCTTAGCGTTCGAAAGCTTTGTTCATGAGGTGTTTCGTACCAGCACGATAACTGGGTTTTGGTGGGTCACTAGGCTTTTGCGGAGAAAGCTTAAACCAGATCCCTTCTCGTGACGCTACATCGAGGATGTGCCCATGGGATGTAATGACCAGCGTTTAGTTGCTGGGTTTTCAAGACAAACTATTTCTTCCGCACCACCACTCTACACATAGTAGGACCGCTTCCGACAATAGATATCGCGCGCTTTACCATAGTGATGGTGTTCATGACCCCGGGTATATACATTGTTATGGCCAACAACAACGGGGAAGTTTGCGTAATTTTTTGTTTTTGTATTTCCGAAGGATCCCAACGCTCCGGAGTGCTATCATCGATGGTGGTTTGAATTTTAAGAGCTCCCGTATAGGCCCACGTTGATGTTGCTTGATCACCAGGAGTTAGTCTTGACACCAACCGGCTCCCCGTCGGGAGTAGTTAATGCCGAGACCAAAACCACTTGACCGTGTCAGCATGTTTCGTAGAACATGGATGTATTGTTGGTAGATCAGGTTTAGGACCCGCAATGTAAATGAAAGAAATGTAAGGCATATGGGTTCCGTCTTAAGTCTAGCCAGTTTAACGTATTTGGTAATGGAATGGGGCAGTTTGTTACCTGGACAGAGAACGGAGACATACTCGATGCTGTCGCAATGTTGATGTGTTTCTTTAGATGGGTGCTGGGCAATGATCGGAGGCAGGCTTAGTGCTGTCTGAATCGGTGGTGTGGCCCACGAGATAGGTGTTGGTCAAAAGTTTTCGTAAGTCACAAAAATTGAGTGAGAGTATCGAGTATACTACCTCACTTCCCCCTTTTTTAGAGGAGGGGACAACTGCACTCGTCGTAGAGACGAGCTGCCGACGTACCCAAGAAGGGGATCAAGTCGGCTCGTAGTTTAGTTCCACCTGCTTAAGTGAGACTAAGCGTGGGTCCGAGGTTGGATATCGGAGCTGGGAGCTTTAGATGTGCTAGACGAGGCAGACTGTTCGTCTGTTCTGGGTCTCTTCTATTGTTTGTCATCCTCGTTGCTCCATGTTGGTTTCCGAAGTTTGTGCTCGGTTTGGAGGCATATGCGAGATTCCTTCTGGCTTCCCCATAAGGTTTTGACTCCAGACGGAGTGGGAAACTTTACGCAGAGGTGGTAAGTCGAAGGGACGGCCCGCATCGAACTCAACCATGGAGTTCCAAGGATTGCATTATAGATAGCAGGATGGTCGGCTACCGAGAACCTGATAATCTTGGTGACTTCTTCGGCCTGGACTGCTAAGTTGATCGTGCCAATGGTGGATTCGGAGCAATGATGATGTCGGAGGGATCGACCTTCATGCGACGTAAGGTCTCCCTGAAGATCACGTCCACCGAGCTACCTGTGTTAATAAAAACTCTAGCCATATCAAAATCTTTTACCACGAGCGGATCGTTGTGAGGTTGGTCGATTCACTTTGCATCCCTTTTGGAGAATGATATCGTGCACTCTGGATAGTTGGGCCCACCAAACTTAGATGGTGCTGTGACAGCTTACCGCTGGTTGGTGGATGAGATAGTATCCATGCAATACTGTGAGCCGCCCATGATCATGTTGATGCTTTATCGTGGCCCCTCGTCCTGGTCGTCTCCGTCTGGCCGTTCTCGCTTGTGCTCTTCGGTCTGAGGCTGCTTGTTGGGTTGATTCTCTAATTTTGGCAGGAAATCCTTGAGGCTGACCGTGTTTCCGAGTTCACCTGCAAGTAATTTAGCTGTTATTCGCGCACCCAGAGTCCTGTAATTCTGTGTCGAGTGTCCGACTGCCTGGTGGATCTCACAGAATATGTTTTCATCATAGCCGAACTGACTTCTTAGCCCACCTTCAAAGCGTCCTCGACCACGTCCGTTGCCTCTGCCACCGGTTCTTCTAGTATCTTGAGTGTTTGTATCTCCTTCGGTGAGCACGTAGTTGTGGGAGCCGGGTCCCTCATGATGGATGTACTTAGACGATTGGGTTGGCTTCCTCACGTTTTACTGGGTCACCGAAGGTGGCTGAGTGCTGCGCGGGGTATCTGCGGGTGCATGGATTGCTCGGAGAACTTGCATCTCCTCCTCGTTCACTATGAAGTTGTTGGCGAGATGCAGTGCGTCCTGGATGGTTGGTGGTTCATATGGCGCCAGTTCGTTGTGGAATTCGGATTCGTACCACAGTCCCTTCATGAGGGCGCACATAGCTGCGTGGTCGCTCATTCCTTTGACATGTGAGACAAGCTTCTTGAATTTTGTGATGAAGGATCAGAGAGACTTCGTGGGTCCTTGCGAAATAGACCACAAATCAGCATCAGTAGTTTCTCGTCCCATGAAGATCGAGTATTCTTTGAGGAATGCGGCTGTGAGCTCGTGAAAGCTGCTGATGGAGTTGGATGGAACTCTGCATAACCACTGCAGTGCGGGTGCCTTGAGGTTCTCGACGAACATAAGGCAAAAACCAGCATCCTCATATTCCCTGAGGAACCTTGCTCGATTCATAGCAATCCGGAAGGAGGTTAGGTGTTCCCTCGGGTCTGTGGTCCCGTCGTAATACGGGATCTTGCTGATCTTGCCAGGGTCGAAGATCCGAGCCTCGGTGATGTGGGGTGAAAGGTGTCTTCTGAGATTCGGCCAGCACTCAGCCGATCTCTGGTGCTTGACGAGTTGCCTTGTGAATCTAGGTTCGTACTTCCTTGATCGTGGCTTCCGTTCTTCGCATGAATGCTCTGCGTCGGAGGATGTCGGCCTTGTTGATGCCGAGCTGGTCGTCATAGGAGTACTCTGCAGTGTTGTCTTCCTCAGTGAACTGTCGAAGGTCGTGCTCCTGCCGGGGCTGTTCGGTGTCTTCTAGCATGCGGGTCCGAGCAGGTGGAGTCGGCTCGAGGGCCAGGTCCCGTTCGGTATGAACCACATCATCGTGGTTGTCAACAAGATTAATGACTCATTTGCGGGTCCCAATAGCGTTCGCAGGCGTGCGTTTGGGATCGACATGAGGTGGCTGTTGGAAAAGGCTTCGCATGGACTTGCGACGCTGGGTCCGTGTTGAGAATTCTTCCAATCGGGTAGAGATCGCCTGGTTGAGCTTGTCTTGATTGGCAGAGCGCTCAAGAAAGTCCGTGAGCAAGGTGTTAACCGTATCATGGTCAGTCGGCTCCAGAGTTTTGGTGGTCACAGTTGGCCCACCGTCCGATGGGGTCTCCAGAAGGTCTTTTAGATTGCGATTGTCGTTGCCTCCGTTGTTGATGGGTGGGGCCATGACGGATCCGTCGGGATCGAGTCGTCATGTTGCTGGAGTCGCCAGGAACCTGTTAAGTTCAGATTCCTGAGAGGTATCCCTAGCTTGAACAATGCCTTCGGATTAGAGCGATTCCTCGTGTGGAGTAGTCGATGAGGTCCCCACAGTCGGCGCCTAATTGTGTTGACGAAAATTTACACAACCAAAACTTGTCTACGAAACGTTTAGGGATCGTCGACTATAACTATAAATCGAAGGAAAGAAAATAGAAATCAATGGAAAAAAATGAAAGAAGTGTTGTCGTTTTATTGATAGAACTCTCCAAGGTTACAAGTTACTCAGAGATTTCGAGATGTCAGAGAATGATCTAAGACCTACGACCTTAGATCCTATATATACTGCTAGCTAAACCGTCTTGGGGGCCAAGCTCCCTGTGGGCCTCCTTTCCTTTTTCCGTTATAATACCCTTTATCCGATATGTGCTGAATATACTCGTCCTCGCACCTTCTTGCTTAACGACGCTCGGATAACTTTGTAGGGTTGAAAGGCGGAAACGGGTCCACGGTACGGGACTGGGCTGTTTGGCTAGCTAGGAATGTTTCTGGGCCCACGAGATTGTCCGATAATCTTGTGAGTCGTATGTGCTCGGATGACCACCTGGTTAAAAATATTGGTAAGGAAAACCACATGGGAAAAGACCTTACCGAGGGAAAAGAGTGTGATCACGAATATAAAATGTTCTTTGTGAGTCTTTCGATTGTCGATAGTTGAAAATGTTGATCAATCGGGACCCACGAGATGATTTGGGTCGCAAAGCTCGTATATAAATAATTCCGCTGGCCATGCATGGCTACTTGTCCGCGATACCTGTCAAGGGACGTTGTCGAAGAAGCCGTGGCCCGCGGATGTCAAGAGAGTCGTGGCTCGCGAGCTACGTTACGATATAGATTGCGACCCACGCATTGAGTTGTGGCCCGCGAGCTACGTTGCGATGTATCTCGCGACCTACATGATCGGAAGAGTCGTAGGACGTATCGGATGATCATTGGAAGGATCTTGGGACACATCGGTAGGATCGGATGGAATGTGGCCCGCGAGCAAGAGGGAACTTTTGTGGCCCGCGATCCACAAGTCACTCGTGTGTCCCGCGACCCACAAAGCACTCGCATGGTTTGGGAGCGTGTCGAAGGATCCTCGGAAAGGTTGCGGGGCATCTCGGAAGATCTTCGGAAGGATCGTGGGATGTATCGGAAGAGTTGTGGCCCGCGAGCAAGAAGGGAGTCTCGTGGCTCGCGAGCCACAAGGCATTTATGTGGCCCGAGAGCCTAAAAACACTCGCGTGGCCCACAAGTTTTACCTTTGTCGTGGCCCGCGAGCCACAAGGCTCTCGCATGACGCGCACGGCTCTTCAGAGACTTGGCTCGCGAGCTACGTCACATTGTTGCTCGTGAGTCTCATGGTGACATTACCCACGGGATGTGTGAAGAGACTTTATCCCCGGAATGTAATCGGAAGGACCATTGAAGAACATCTAGCTGAGTCGGAAGGATCGTCGATGAATCGGAAAGGTCTTCGGAAGGATAGGACAGGTCGTGGCCCGCAAGCAAAGGAGAGACCTTAGGCCCGCGAGCCACACCAAGTTCTGTGGCCGCGACCTCTCCGATCTTGATGCTCAGCTCTGGCTTGTCGCAGACTGACCGATGCTTTTGTGTGCGGGCCATGTTGTGTCCGATTAATCGTTGATGGTTCGTATGGACCCACAAGGATGAGACTGTGGCCCACGAGCCATGTTCGGAGATGAAGCTCGCGGGCCAAGTCTATCAATGTGGCCCGCGGGCCACTCTTCGCTTCGTAGTTTGCGGGCCTTGCTTGGCCGTTGCGAGTGATTCGTGTTCAAATCGTGCTCCGGGACCCATTATGGTCATAACTTGAACGTCCAAGTTGGTGGATACGCATTGTGTGATGATTGATGATCGAAGATAACCCATCAAACGTTAAGTTGCTCGTGGGTCATAGCCGTTGACTGTTTTACGCTACCAATCTTCGGGAGTGGAATCCGACCCCACATATATATATTGTCTGATGACTTTATGATTTTGCACAGATTTTAAATGTAATGAATTTTGGTATAAATTTTATACAGTTCAAATATTATTATGGATCTTTACATATTACATCCGATTTTTGTAGATGATCTCTGCTTGTTGTTCTCATTATCAAAAGAAAAAAAAAACAAATTGTACATGCTAGTCCTCATATTTTACTACATGAATTGATTGAGTTTTTGAGTTTATTGATTTTTATGGTGTTAGTAAAATTATCACTTAGTCAAATGTAATTTTGTTCATCATGATATTCATTACGAGATGAATGAACCTGAAGTTTCAACATCTCGAGAGGAAAAATTAAAGAATCTCATATAGAAAAAGTGACATAGACCATAAAGATCAACAAGTTCTTCAGAACAAGTCTCAAATGAAACTACCATGTGGTGTCTCATATAAGTGAGAAAAGTTTGCCAAAGAAGTGTTTGCAAATATTAACGTGGATATGGTCAAACTGAATTCATTATTCCACCAGAAGTGGAAAATAAAGATGCAAAGATACCATGATTCAGATAATACATCTCACTTGGAATTTCATGATTTTATTGTTTACATGATTTATATTACTGATATGACTTTATGCGTTTTATGAATCATTTTATATTATTTTATTGCATTATTTTTATGTGCTTGTTATTTTAAGAATGTGATAAAATGTAACCAGAAGTTTACGAACAATGTAAAGTACCGGACGTTTACAGCGAATGCTTATTAATAAAGAGAAACTAGAATTTTACCAAAGATTTATATGTTTGGCTTAACTGGATTACTAATAGAGACATCGAGTTGATGGCCGCACTGATTGATGGTCACATAAAGTTGATGGACACATCTACTAGATTCTACATTTATGTTTGATAATGCTGGTGAATTAATGTTTCAAGTGTTATACATCCTGAAGTTGTTCAAACACAAAATGGTTAAGTGATTCGCATCAAGCCGATGAGAAAATAACACCCCTATGATATTGGTTTAGGGCCAAATCAAACAGTTTTCATCTTAAAAAATCTTTGAATGTGCGCAGTGCTCCACCAAAGCGATATAAGATGGGTCCTTAAAAGAGGATAAAAGAAAAATCTATGTTGGATATGACAGATAATTAAGTATTAGAGCAATCCACAATGGATTTTGATATACCTCATATTTTACCGGTTTTTATCATAATAAATATGTAATTATTTATGTTTTAGAGTCTATATATTATTATTAGAGTCCAAGTGAGTCATTTTATGTGCATGGACGAGGTTTTGGAGCTTGGGAAGGATCTAGAAGAATTATGGAGCAAAATGGAGCTTAAGAAGACAAATTAAGGAAACGAAGAAAAATGGAAAGAAAACAGAGGAGGTGTCGATCGACATCACCTTGGTGTCGATCGACACCATGCGGAGCAATATTAAGATTTCCTTATTTCTCAAGATGAAGATTTTCCTAAATCTTTTATGTTAATTCTCTAACCCAAAATCCATCCTTGTCCCTATAAATACTTCTTTACAACCATTGTTTAAGCTGATGCTTTAATCTACTTTAGAGAGAGTTTTTGGGAGAAGCTCTCTTAAACCCTTTTTATTTATATATTGCTTTCATTCAATTATTGCATGATGAATTTCTTGACCATGTGTGGGTAGATTCATCAGCTAGGTTAGGGTTCTGTAGGTTAGATGTTTAACTATTAGCCTTATGTGTCCTTTAATCAATCTTTCTCTTAGGTGTCCTCAAAGCCTTGTTTAAGCTTGATCACCTTAAACATTGATCTTAGGAGTAATTGTCATACATGAGAGTGTTGACAAGCCTCTGGAAACTTAACTTAAGGGAGCTAGTAGGTCGTTTCTCAAGGTGACTTGGTTACAACTAGCTAGTTAGACAATTGAATTGAACGTTAAAGCTAGTTTTAGGTTCATAGTTTCACTAAGAGATTAGGTTGCTTGAATTAGACTAAGATAGGTTATCACAGTGAGAACTGGGTAGCCTAGATACATATTAGAACTGTCACAACGAGAGTTGGACAATTCATCCATTAGATTTCATGTTTGAGGATTGACTTGATCATGGTCTGATGTCCGAGAGGTGTCGATCAACACCATCTTAGTGTCGATCGACACCCGAGCTTCAACAGGCGTAGTTTTGCATGCTAGCTTAAGTTCCCAAAACCTAGTGTTTTTTTTATTGATTCAAAACGCTTAGTAATTAGCATTAGTTAGTAAATCACAAAAACCATTATCCTTGCTTTGGTTTAGAATTTAATAAATTAGTTTGTTTAGTTTTTCGGTCTTCGTGGATTC
>OVAP01005802.1:0-12571 GCA_900406295.1 Aurinia saxatilis
CATCTATTCAATCCTTTGTTCGAGGTTTCTCACCGAAGAAGTTTGGTTCCCCAAAAAGATCACGTACAAGTTTGGTTGTGTGGATTTTTACCCACACAATCGATCGATCCCTTGCTAGATCGATCGATCTGATGGTGCATTGTCGATCCAAAGGTGATTCGTTGGGTGAAGTGTGCATGGATCGATCGATCACGTGTGGATCGATCGATCCATGTGATTTTCTTCATGGATCTTCACAATTTGCCTCACAACTCCTACCTTGAAGCTCAAGTCCATTTTCCACGTGTTTGCTCCTGTTAAAACCCTAAAACGACACTAAAAAACTCGAGAAACAGTTTAAAACCGGGGTTAGAACGGGTTAGAAACGCAATATATCAATAATAACAAGGATTTCTTGCCTTAGTTCTGATTACATAATGTGGCGAACTGAATGCAATTAAGAACACATCAGATCACATACTAAATTTTAATAGCCATGGTGAAAGTGATGAATGACCTCTATGGATATGTGTCGGGCAGGTGCTTAAAGAGGCCGCGATCAGGCGATAATGGTGGAGGAGAGGCCAATGGAGAACATAGTTTAGTGGAGATAGTGGTATCGGGGAAGGTGCATATGTGTATTTTTTATACAAGTGTCTTGGGCTGACCAGTTTGCTGGAATGCATCTACAGGTCATGTTTTTCAGTTTTTGTTTGTAGACTCTTTGCATATTCTTTCTGGTTTATGATTTGCATGGTTGATTCAGTTGTAGAGACTGTTCTAGTTTAGTTTTAGGGAAAAGTTGCCGATTGGTGAAAGATATGACTTATGGATGTGTTATTGCTTTGCTAAGTTTTTCTTCTCCTACTAGATACAACTTTGATTTATAAACACTAATTATGTTGGCAATTAGCTTCTCAGTGTGACACTTCACATGCAGCAGGATCTTCTTGTTGTACTGAACTGAAGAACATATCCTCATTATGCAATTTTCCCATTGGTTACAAACGAGTTAAACTTGTGGAAGCAATTTTAGAATCATTCATATTCTGATGCCGAAACGCGAAACATGGTTGTACCAAGATGTTTCGTCATGGCAAAGTATTAGACCATGAGAAAGAACATTGTTTCGCTCTTTGATTCTTGGGTTATGTAGTGTTGTAAGATGTTTCATTTTCTCGGTTCGGTTCATTTAATTATAATATGCATTATCAAAAATTTGATCATATTCATTGCATGGTTAATTGCATCTCAACTGCCACCTTTATTCTCACCAAAATTATCCGTCAAGTATCAAAATAAGTAGGTAATGTAGAGTAATGACATAGATAAAGTAGATGATATGCAGTGTAAAAAGGTTGAATACATTTACCTAACTATTTTATGGAAATTAGCATAAAAAACCTCCAAAATGAGGACCACCAATTTTGAAATATCACTATACCATTCATATACCAAAGATATTTTTCATTACAAATGATAAATTTGTTAGGGTTTAAGATTTTAGAATTTAGGGTTTAGTAAAATTATAGAGTTTATGATTTACGGTTAAACCGTTATAAAATTAGGGTGTAACTATTGATAATTTAGGGCTTAATTGTTAGGATTTAAGGTTTAAATTTTAGAAGGTTTGGGTATATTAGGGGTGGAAAGACCTTTTGGGGTTAGGATGTTAGTGTTTAGGGTTTTAAAACCCTAAACTCTAGATTCTAAACCGTAAAACACTATAAATAGTTAATATTGAATTAGTGGTATTTTAGACTTTTTAATTAGGGAGAATATTAAAACTACCACTTTTGGTGCATCACTTTTCAAAAAATACTATTGGAAGAGGTGATTTTGTTTTTCAAAAATACAAATATTTAAGGATTAACAATATATAAGGTTTTGGGATTTAAGATCTAGGGTGTAGGGTTTAAAACCCTAAACCCTAAAATTCTAAACCCCAAAAAGTGTTCCCACTCTTAATAAACCTCTACCCCCTAAAATATAAATCTTAAATCCTTAAAATTTAAAATCGAATAGTTATTAAAAATTAAACATTAATTTTGTAAATGTTTAACCCTAAATCATAAACCTTAAAAACCTTAAGTCAATCCTAAACTCTATAATTTTACTAAACCCAAAGTCTAAAAGCCCTAAATCCTAGCAAATTTGTATTTTGTAATGAAAAATACATTTAGTAAATGATGATAGTTTTGAAAATATACCAAAATGGGTAGTTCTGAAAATGAGTGTTTCCAGAGTGATATTTTTCAAAATTTACCTTTTAATTACAGGGAAAAGTGGACATATGTGATTAAAAGAAAGTAAGGTGGGTATATGTGGTTAATGAGTACCATGGGTGGGTATATGTGGTTAACGCTCATTAACAAAAGAGGAAATCTAACTTAATCAAGAGATTTGTCAATACAGTTCCTAATTTTGGTATTAACATGTGTCCTATTAATTATACTAACAAGTGATTCTTTTTTATTTTTTTAAGTGATTTTTTGTTCATCCACAAAATTGAGGCCAAATCAGAAATCAAAACTACCAATCTGAAGTGATATAATCGCTTGTTATTCTGGAATATCGAATCTATAAATCAAGAGATAGACAATGAGAGAGCCATGAAACTCACTAGATTGAGATTTTTTTTTCTCTTTTTCTTTCTTTTCCAACAAAACCACTTTTTGTTATATATAATTTTAATAAGAATAATATAAACATAAAAAAGAATAATACAATCTAATTTTATTTTTTTAAAAAAAATTTAAATGCACGTTCAGAGGATGGTGGGATGAGAATTGTGAGGACAGAGACAGAAGACTGAACTTAAATATCTCTATGTGTTTTAACTTTGCTTCTGCCGAGGGTATTCTCCGTTTTGCTGGGAGAATATGAATAAAACCCATGTTCATTGCTAATAACGAAAAAGGGAACGTAAGGGTGTAACTGATGTTCCCCTTTTCTGCTTGTTTCTTTCAAACCAACTAGACCACTATGGAGAAAGAAATTGTAAGGAGATCCAGCATTTCTTCATATCTGGTATAAGGCCGAGAAATATCAATGATACTCATGTCCGATTTATTCCTAAAAACCAGGTTCCTAGGAAAGTATCGGATTATAGACACATTGCTCTTTATAGTGTATACTACAAGATAATTGCCAAATTCCTGGCAGCTTGATTGTAGCCTTTACTATGCAGTGAAGAGCCATATCTGACAATGTTTTGATCACTCATGAATTACTACATTACCTTTGTATTTCGGGAGCAACAAAACGATGCTCAATTGGTGTTAAAACTGACATGAGCAAAGCTTACAATAGACTTGAATGGGATTTTATCAAGGTTGTTCTAGAAAGCTTTGGCTTTTGAGCTCAGTGGATTACCTGGCTCATGCAATGTATCACCACAATTTCTTATGCCTTTTTAATAAATAGAAACCGCAGGGCCATGTTGTGCCATCTCGTGGTATAAGACAAGGAGATACCCTGTCTCCCTACATCTTTATACTATGCAGTGAAGTCCCCTATCTCCGCTCTATGTCTCAAAGCTCAGCAAAAGGGCACACTAGCATGCGTTTGTGTCTCTCGTGGAGGACCTCGAGTCAACCACCTCGTGTTTGCTGACGATACCATGTTTTTCTGTCGAGCTGGTAGTTGAAGTTGTCTCACATTACAAGGTGTTCTAAAGGAATACAAAACTGTTTTTGGCCAGCAGATTAATGTGCAGAAATCATCAATCACATGCGGTTGAAAAACACCACGACACATCCGAGAGGAAGCTAAAAGCATTCTGAATTTTACCAAGGAAGGTGGCATTGGTAAATTCATGGGCTTACCGAAACATTTCAGACGACGTAAGTAAGGACATATTTTCTTCCATAGTAGATCGTATGAAATAACGAGGTATCCATTGGTCGACCCACTTCTTATCCTCTGCGGGCAAACAGACTTTACTCAAGTTAGTTCTTGCTTCCATTCCCAATTATACAATGTCATGCTTCAAAATACCGATATCATTGTGTAAAACGGATACAATCTACTATAGTCCGTTTCTGGTGGGACTCAAAACCAGACACAAGGAAAATCAGTTGGGTCTCTTGGTAAAAAAATGATTCTCCCAACAAAAGATGGTGTCTTGGGATTCTGAGATATAGAAGCATGTAAAATCGCTCTTTTGGCCAAGCTTAGTTGGAGATTTTTTAATCATCTTGATTCTCTCTTAGCCCGGCTCCTAATGGCAAAATACTGTAAGTCGAAACCTTTCCTAGAATACCAACCCATAGGCAATATTTCACACGGATGGTGTAGAATCATGATAGGCAAAGAACTTATTCGACAAGACATGGGTAAATCGAAAGGTAATGGACAAGGGACTTTGATATGGCAAGATAAATGGTATCTTCGACTCAACCAATGCAAGCAATTGGACCGGCCCCTTATGCAAGTGCCTCCCTACCGGTTTCTACACTCATCATCCCCAATACCAACAAATGGGATGAAAGACAAGTACAGACATTATTCCCCACCATGCAAAGGGTGTTTTGAAGCTAATTCCCAGCAAGCTAGGGGGAAATGATAACCACACTTTGGCTATTCACTAAAACAGGAGATTATTCTACCAAGTCCGGATACCTTTCGGTCCAACCAAGCAAACCATCCCCTGTTTTGCCGGAAAATCTCTCGAACTTTCCCTTGAAATCACAAATCTTGAATATGAGTATCGCACCAAAGATACATCACTTCTTATGGAGGCTCCTATATGATGTTTTACCATCCAATGTAGCCCTCTCCCATCGTTCCCTAGAAGTCGGTTGCAGGTGTAAAAGATGTGGGCTACCGGAAACGAAGTTCACATCATCTTCACATGCTCCTATGCTCAGGAAATCCGGTCTCAAGCCCCAATTACCCCTGCAGCCTCGACGTTTCTCCATCTGCCTCTGACTGAGATGCTGCCCCAACTCAAAAAGGTGTTTGCTTGCCTCCCTCAGGAATCACAACGACACCCCTATATCCATGGATTGCTTGGGCTATATGGTAATCTCGCAATGCATTGATATTCACAAATATGAGCCAGACTACTACAGTCATCTTGGAGCGTGCTATTAAGGCAGCTAAAGAATGGCAAGACGCTCAAGAACCAGCACCACACTCAGTTCCTACTATCTCTGTTCCACATCCAATGGTTTTTGAGTATCTCTGTTTTGTCGACACAGGCTGGAACAACAACTCGAACAACGCTGTATTTGGATGGGAAATCCGCTCATCGTCAAATAACCCCTTACGCTAAAAGACAGCTACATGATCTCACACTCCATCGGCTTTTGCAGCTGAAGCTTTGTCACTGCTACATGCGATGCACGACCTGGTAAGTTTGGGTTGGCTCAACGTGAAGTTTCACTCCGACTCCCAAGCCCTTATTCGCCTCGTCAAATCCTCTGAATGCCACCTCGAAATTTTTGGTGTCCTCCAAGACATCCCACAAATTTCGAAATCATTCTCCTCTATCGGTTTTATTTATATTTATTGCACAATTAATATTGTTTCTGATTCATTAGCAAAAGGAGCCTTGTCCTCCTTAGCAAAACATCTTTTATCTAATATAAGTTTGTTTCATGACCCCAAAAAAGGGTGTAACTGATGTTTTAAAAAAAAATTGAATATGAATGACTAATCCCACGTAATCCCTAAAAAAATTCACCATTTATACTGAAAAGAGTATTCAAATAATTTTTCTAAATATACAGGAAAAATTGGTTTTCTTTGTTAAATTATTCATGAGGATAATTAATCGTAAAAAAGTGGGAACCTTGGGATTATTGTTTTTATTTCATTTATTCTATATCCCATTTTTTCTTATTCCATTCATATCATTCATAATATTCACAAATTTAATATCTTGTTACACTCAAAGTAGTGTTCACAAAGAGAAAAGAGAGAAATTATATATTATACTCCCTCTGTTTCTTAAAGAGTGTCGTTTTAGACTTATTTTTTCGTTTCAGAAAGAGTGTCGTTTTCATTTTCCAATACAACTTTTAATACTAAATTCCTACTTTACCCTCAAAACAAAGAAGAATATGAATAGACAATTTATTTTTTAGGGTATAACAGAACTTTTAATATGTTTTATTAAGCTGTGTGCAAAGAGTCAAAACGACATTCTTTAAGAAACGGAGGGAGTATGACTTTACATATCTCAGTCATGCTTAGTAGCTTATTCATGTATGTTGTCTATAAAATCGGATTCTCTTACATAATTTTAATGCCATGTTTGTTTTTTTACCAAAGATACACCTCACAGAGAAGTTCACGTTTTGTTTTGTTTTTTTCTAAACACCCTTCCATTGCCGTAGAATTCTGATGCAATTTTGGGTGTTTTTTTTTTTTTTAAACGCTAATCAGAATTGTATGTTTTTAAAATACCTACAAATCGCGTCAGAATTCTAGTATAAAGTCTAGACTCTGTGAGCAGTGGCGGAGCCAGAATTGTTTTGTACCGGGATCAGAAATTATACACTAAATTTTTCGTTCATTTAATTCAAAAGTCATAATTCACTATTTCTGTGAGACATATCTTTGGTAAGCACTCAAACATGGCATTATCCTGTCGACATAAACTACTTTTGAATCTTAATTTATGTGGAACAAAAACTAAATGATCTTTAGTTACATGAATTTACATATCTCAGTCACCTGAGTAGGTCATGTGTTCATGATGTCTTTAAAATTTGATTTTGTCGACGGAGTTCTAACGCAATTTTATAGACATCATCCATGACCGTCATACTCGATAACATAGATGTGTAAAAGTCATATGATATACATAATGTCTCTCTTTTTCGATTTTAAATTTTAATTTATGCGAAACTACAATCGTCAAGCTCTATAGAGCATCAGAGTTATTTCAATGAAGCAAGAGAGAGAGATTTTGGCAACAAATAGTCATTAATTCATACCAAGTCCACATGTCTTTCGAGATTAGTAATGTCCATGTGTCTTCGTCGTATAGTGTATTCAATTCTCACACCTTCTGCTTTTGTATATACATTTTTGCTTCTACAATGCCCAAAAGCCGTGCTCAAAATGCAGAGCATATGCACATGATGGCCTATTTGCATTGTGTATGTTTCTTTTGAGTTACTAGAAGTTGGAACCCGCGCTACGCGCAGATGTGTTATGTTAATTGGTCCATATCATTTTATTAAGTGGCCCAATTAATCTCATATCTCGTCGGAGGAGAGGAAAGAGATCTGAGTTTTGGCGGTTCTTGTGTGGCCGCTCTGCAAGACAACCACAACGCCGGCGGTTCCTTCATTCCTCTCCTCGACTACCAACTTGAATCCGAGGGAAATCATCGATCGATCTGTCGTTGCTCTTGTGTTCTCTCGGTTTTTTTCGTTGTCTGATAGTTTCGTTCCTCCGATTCATAAACGGACAATTTCACCTATGGAAAATTCAATTGGAGAAACAGCCATCCAACCTTATATGCGAATGGTTTATGCGTGTAAGCTCATCTCTTCTGCGCTTTCTGGTAAGAGCATTAGTCTGTTCATTGTAGTTTAGGTTATGTGTGGCTGACTTTATAAGAATTGACGAGTTGTAATAGTATGGGAAAGCAAGGGCGCCAAAGCTCTTGAAGAGAAGCTGAAGAATCAATTGCATCAGCTTGAATAATTTTATTATATTTTTTGGAATTGTACATGCATCATCACCAAAGTCGTCGATATCATTTTCAGTTATGTGACCTGGCATTCCTGCAGTCAGAAATCAAGTAAGTGTGCTACATAAAAGTTATTCTATGTTTTGTATGAATATTTAGTATTTGCTTATGATGAGAACGGACCTTATGATGAAGGTAGTCCATTGTATATTTCTTTGTAGACAATATTTTTAACTGCCCCTTCTTTGCCGTTCTCTGGTTTTAGGATAGTTAGACCGTTAGGGGACGTTACTCGCGAAAGAGCGCCGTATAGTTGGCCATGACTAAATACTGGTTGAGGCAAGTAGAGGAGAACTGATTTCAAGCTTTGTCCTTGGCTCTTGTTTATTGTCATAGCGTAGCACACTCTTGTTTCATATTATATGTGCATATGCCATGTGCTTTTGGAAATATGATCTCTGTTAAAGTGGCAAAATATTGATGTCGTGCAGGTTGGTTGTGGTGAAGAGGACAAACACTTTTGCGTAGCTTGAGGAAAGAATGGCTGGTTCAGTGTCATGGGTGATTCTTTAGTAGAAGAGGTAAGACAAAAACAGTTGTTTGTGACTTGCTATGGTTGAAGTATGAATTAGGATGTTGGTAACTTGGAGAGTGTGATCATATTTTGTGAAGACAAGAAAGTTTGGCTACATATTTTATTTTATGGTGTCTGAGCTTACAGTCATAGAGTTTAATATAAAAGAAGTGGTGTTCTTTACATCTATAATATGATTTCTTTATGATGTAAAATACTTTTTCAGTTTCAATCAAGTTTCTCGGCTTTGGTTCTGAAAGTACATATTGTATACTACGTATGTTCATCTATGGAAAGTCCAACTTTCATTTTTTGCCTACTCATCAATGGAAAGTCCAGCTTCATTGATACACACTTGCAGTCTCACCTATGCTTCTTGATCTCCAAAGATGTCTAGTAGTTGTTGTAAATTAATGTCAGATCAAGACCTCCTTGCATCCTAGATTTTCAATGGACGATTGAGCCGAAGCCATTGTTGTGGCCTCAGCCTCCAAGCGCGAGCATAGTCTATGAAAACCTTTGGAGTCTCCTTCATACCATGTTATATTCAGAATCCTTTTAGCACTTTAGAATCTTTGAGGAAGCCTCGAATTTTTCGATGGCCGATGTATCGTAGTGCTATATACATCACTTTAAAATTTTGAATTTTACATGTTTTAGTCTTCACAGTGTCTAGATTCTCTAGAATACGAGATTGAGTCTTACAATATATAGGTTGTTATCATAGATCACAAAACTGCTTCAACCAAAAGTATTTCTATTTTCTTATGAAGCCATAAGAACTAAAAATAATTTGTTTCCCCGATTAATATGTATCACATATCTGCCATGATACATACTCTTCATGATCTGGAAAATCTGTAGATCTGAGCTCTTGTAGTAGCTCAAGAGGTAGCACCATAGTCTCCACTCGTCTCCCAAGCTAATACCAAATCACAAATTTACTAAAATTAACGAACATGACCAACCTTTTCTGGAACATTAGGAAATTCTAATGTTTAGAAGATTTCATTTCATCAGTGAGTTTATGCACATCCAGGTAGATGGTTCCATTATTTTTATGCTCACCCATTTCGCACGGTTCATGTTGGTTGTAAGCAGCACCCAGTATCTGAGCAAATTAAACAACACGATACTGAGGGAAAAACAAAAAAAAACCTCAAGAGCATCTTATATGGTACTGAGAGTCTCATTTTTCTGCGGTACTGAGAGTCTCATTTTGACTTTTGTGGGTTGTCTCTGGTTATGCTATTTAGTATCAAAAGGAATGATTTTGATGTGATTTCTCTCTAATTTAGTGTAAAGTTCGAAACATTACACTTGGTTTCAGGTTTACAGTGTTGTTTTGCATCACTATCACCTTTACCAACTGCATCGAAGATATTGCTATACAAATCTTCTCTTAGTTGTTGTTGGTTGTTCCTGTTCCACCTAAGTCGTTCTCCGTCAATGGTTGTGTATGCATCGATGACGTACTGCTGTTGTGAACGTCCAGCTTTGGTAGGTGTATTTCCCTTGGCTAACCAGGTCTGTATTTGGTAAGTGTGGGGGTCGGATTCCATCCCCGAAGATTGATAGCACGAAACAGCTCAGTGTTTGCCGCAAAACACTACTACGGCCCACAAGCTGGTCATATGTCCACACTGTCGAACATTACAGTCATGGGCTATCCCACGGGCCGTGCAAGACACTTAGCTCGTGGGACAATTCCTTCGGTTTGTTCCGTGGGCCAGACCTTCTATAAACTCACACGACGAACCATCAAGCTTATTCTATGGATATTTGGATGGTGGGTCGGTCAAAACCTCACCAAGCAATGTGCTAGCTAAGTTTCACAGTGGGTCCCGACAGACTTCACCAAGTAATGTGCTAGCTAAGTCTCATTGCGGGTCCTGAACCTTCTTAGACAAACCAATTCGATATTCCTATGATCAATTGAACGTCCGGGCATGAGATGGACCCGCAACGGATCAAACGAAGACATCGAGACAATTGTCCGCGGGCTAAGTCTGGACCATGGCCTGCGGGACAAGACCATGGCCTTTACCCGCGAGCTACGTCAACACTGTGGCCCGCGGGATGAGCCTAATAGCGTAGCTCGCGGGCTACATCCTAGCCGTAGCCCGCGAGCTACATCCTTGCCATGGCCCGCAGGCTACATGCTCGACGTGGCCCGCGGGATGAACTTAGGAATGCAGCTCGCGGGCTATACTCTTGCAGTGGCCCGCGAGCTACACCATGGCCATGACTTGCGGGCTACATGCTCAACGTGGCCCGCGGGATGAACTTAGCATTGTAGCTCGCGGGCTACACTCTTGTCATGGCCCGCGAGTTACACTATTACCATGACCCACGGGCTACATGCTCAACGTGGCCCGCGGGATGAACTTAGCAACATAGCTCGCGGACTACACTCTTACCATGTCCCGCGAGCTACACTATTACCATGACCCGCGGGCTACATGCTCAACGTGGCCCGCGGGATGAACTTAGCAACATAGCTCACGGGCTACACTCTTGCAGTGGCCCGTGAGCTACACCATTGCCGTGATCCGCGGGCTTCATGTTCAACATGGCCCGTGGGGTGAGCTCGATGGCCTAGTCCGTGGGCTTCATCCTTGTCATGGCCCGCAAGATAAGTTTCTCTTCAATGTCCGCGGGCTAAGCCTCTGGCATGGCCCACGACATTTCTCACATTTCAATCCGCGAGCTAAGTATCAACTAAGGCCCGCAATTTTTTTCACATCCAGTCCGCGAGCTGACTTAGCTCGTCTAGCAACATCGCATCCAGTGGGTCCGTCACATTTCTTAGTTTCATCCCGAACTAAGGACCCATGATGAACATTTCATCAATCGATCATCGTGATCACACTCTTTTCCCTTGGTAAGGTTTTTCCCATGTGGTTTTCTTTGCCAAGGTTTTTAATGAGGTGATCATCAGAACACATACGACTTACGAGATTATCTCAACAATCTCGTGGGCCCAAAAACACTTATAACTAGCCAAATAGCCCAGCTCAATTCCGTGGGCCCATTTCCGTCTTCCATCAAGACAAAGCCCTATGGTTTGTTCCGAGCGCCATTAAACTAGAAGGTTCAAGAATAGAATCACCGGAGTATCTAAGGAGAAAGGAAACTATCCCGAAGACTTCTGGACGAATGGAAGTAAATCTTCAGGAACTGGAAGGTGGCCCACGAAAGAGTTTGGGCCCCAATGCGGTTTAGTTATAGTATATATAGGATCTAAGGTCGTAGGTCTTAGATCATCTTCTTCTCTCTCGAATAGTTTAGGTCTTAACAGCTTTTATTCGAGAATTCTCTTTGCTATCAATAAAACGACCCTACTTCTCTGTCCTTGTTCTTTGTCTTTCTCTTTAACTTTCTGAGTGCTTCACACTAGAGAGTTGATGATCCCTTAAAAGATCCGTTAGACAAGTTTTTGGTTGTGTGTGAATTCATGCCCACACAATTTGGCGCCGACTGTGGGGACCTCATCGACTTCTCCACACAAAGAACCGCTCTAACCCGAAGACATGGTTCAAGCTAAGGATACAACTCAACAACCAAGGCTCCTGGTGACCCATGCGGCACAACAGCTCAATCCCGACGGATCCGTCAGGGCCCCACTGGTCAACGATGACGACAACAACATCATCAGCCCGGAAGACCCTCAAGAAACCCCATCAGACAGTGGGCCAGACGTGACCGCCAAAACTCCAGGACCAACCGACCGTGATATGGTTAACACCGTGCTCACGGATTTGCTTGAGCGCCCTGCCAAGCAAGACAAACTCAACAAGGTGATCTCAACCCGCCTGGAAGAGTTAGTTGCTCGGTCCCAGCCGTGAAAATCCATGCGAAGGCTCTTCTTGCAATCTTCACATGTCAATCCCAAACAGAGGACTTAAGGAGTCTCTGGGACCCATGACCCCGATCCTCAAAACACTGGAAGGTTCGTCGATCTTACCGATGACCTGAACATAGAGCTTCACAACGGTCGTGACCGTGAGCGTAGACCACCATCGCCTGCTCGGACCCGCTTATTAGAGACCACCGAGCAGCCCAGGCAGGATGAGGAATATAATGCTGACGAGTTTTCAGATGATGACCATCTCGGCATCAACAAAGCCGAGATCCTTTGACTCATAGCAGCGATGCGGAAGACTGAAGCTACAATCCAGGAGGTGCAGACCCAGATTCACAAGGCAACTCATCAGGCTCCAGAGATCGACAGAGTGCTGGCCGAATCCCAGAACACACCCTTCACACCGCACATCACCGGGGGCCGGATCTCTGACCCTGGAAAGATCAGTAAAATCCCAAGCTATGACGGGACCTCTGACCCAAGGGAACATCTGACATCGTTC
>OVAP01005803.1:0-12570 GCA_900406295.1 Aurinia saxatilis
GTCATTTGGAACTCTTGTATATGATATATAAAAGGTTATTTTTAAATAATAAATGGGTTCCATGTGATACTAGTCCTTGTCCGGACGAACCAACTATCAAATGTATCTTGGGTTGGCAAGCCTTGGGGTGTGCTTGATAAGGATGTGTACTTGGATGTTCAGTCTAGGATTTCTGGATTTGTTCTGNGTGTACTTGGATGTTCAGTCTAGGATTTCTGGATTTGTTCTGGGAATCTAGGATCGAGAGGCTAAGTGCGCATTACTAGCATTTCTGGTCATTTATTGATCGGGGGTGTTACAATCATACCACAAGTAATTAACCGAGTCGCAACCGCAAGCCCTTGCGATATGCATCGCCATAAAAATAAACGAATCTTCGGCTCTGTTTTTAAAGTCCATACTCGCTGTTTAAGCCTAACATGAATGTGTGACATTTCATCCATGTTGTGCGCCATCTGTTGTTGCTGCGAGACCAACCAAAACCCACTCTTCACCGTATAAGCACTTGAAGTTGAAAACGCCCATACATATCGATCATTCAGAGAGCTTGGCGTCATGCTCTGTATTCGTTCGATGTCCGGGGGTAGGAAAAGCTCTCCAAGCTTATCCATATTCCAGGTTCCGTTTTCAGAGATGAGTGAGGTCGACGAGATTCTTGATTATAAGGTCGACGAGGGGAACCATCCATAATCCATTTCTCCATCCATATACGTGTACTTCTGCAATTACCGATGGACATAATAAGGCCTTTAGATAACAATTATCGCCCATGTAATATACTCCGCCATGCATATGAGGGCATGTATCCAACTCCACTCGTCATGAACTCCTGGTTTTGAAACTAACGCCCTTTATACACCCGAGCAATTAAAGAAAGTGGATCATTCAGGATGCGCCATGCCTGTTTTGCAAGCAAAGCTTGATTAAATTCCTCCAAGTCTCTAAATCCAAGACCACCATATGCTTTAACTTTACACATTTGTCGCCACATGAGGCAATGTATCTTCCATTTATCTTCACAAGAATTCCACCAAAAATTAGTGATGGCACTTGTAATCTTCTTACATTATTGCTTTGAAAGTTTAAAGCAAGACATCGCATATACTGGAAGAGCCATGGCAATTGATTTAAGTAATATCTCTTTCCCTCTTAAAGACAAAGTCTTAGCATACCATCCCGTTAATCTCTTAGTCAACCGCTCCCCAAGAAAAGCCAATAATCTTTGCTTCGAGCCACTAAAATATTCAGGAAAACCAAGATATAAGCCAATCCACCCTCTTTCTCTATTCCCAAACGATTAGACAGTAGGCGTTTTGTAATGGGATCAATGTCCAGTCCAAAGGTGATTGCTGATTTCTGAAAATTTATCATTTGTCCCGAAGCTTCACCATATAAGTGTTAAACACGTGAGAAATTCTAAAGTCTCATGAAGATTAGCTCGACAAAGGAACAAGCTGTCATCGGCAAACAATAAGTGTTGGATTGACGGGCATTCAGGCGTCAATCTCAGCCCCATCAGATGACCTTCTTCTTCTAAAAGCTTATTTTTGTTTTGAAAATTAAAAGATACCAACATAAAAAAAATAAAAAAATACAGAACAATTTATTTACAAATTTTTATCGGTAATATAGTACTATACCCTAATTTTGGGTGCATAAACCCAAATGTATTAGTGTAAAGTATGATTCATATCAAAATTTAAGTCTTGCGAATGTTTAAATTTTGGTTATTCATATAATGACACAATTTCATGTAACTAAATATTATTATTTGTATGAAAAAATAGTATATGAAATAAAATATTTAAATGCTATGCACTATGAGTGGATCAAATGCAAATCATGCATATAAATATAAAGTTGTTAAGAAATTTTTAAAAAGGAAACTATAATATCAAATTTGTTTTACGTACAAATTGCTAAAATAAATTGGGAAAACGATAACAATGAAATTCTTTAATGATATATTGGCAATATTCTGTTATTTATTTTTTTTAAAATATATTATACATCAAGAATTTAATAACACAAATATAATTAATGTCAAATGCAAATTAAATAAATAAAAACCATGCTAACACCTACGAAAAAACACACATACAGAAGAACTTTTTATAAAAAAGCAAAACAATTTTATAAAATAGAGGACACTTATCAGAACACAAAACGACATAGTAAGCAACATAGTTACTAACATATAACAAAAGATAATACAAACCTAGAAAAGTCATTGTTTCTAAGTTAAAACTTCACCCTAACCATCAAATACTACAGAAAAAAAGGGTTTTGTTAATGTCCAATAGAAGCGCTATATCATCGTTCGTGTGTGCTATTGTTTGTCGGTATACAATACCGTTTTATTACGTGCAATAGTTTTAAATACAATAATGTTATTGATTGGTTTATTTATTTATTTTATTTACATTATTAAAATTTATAAATTGGTATAATAATTAAAAAATTGGTATGGATAAAATAATAAAACAAATTTTTATTAATAATTTAAATTTTTTCTACAAAGAATTATACAATAAATTACAAAAGATATATGGTAAATAAAAATACCACAAAATCCAAGACTCTTAAATCTAAACAGATTAAATCAGTCGAATTTTCAGTCCGAACCAGTCAAGATCCGATCTAATTACACAAAACCCATTACCCTCTATGGGTTTGTTTATAGCATTTAAACTTATCACAGCCAAACTCATCTTCTCCATCTTCACATCAGACTCCACTCTCAAAGCTTGGCCACCACTAATCGGAAGCCATCTCCGTTTCTAGAGACCAGTACCTTGAGCTTGGAAGTGTCTTCACTGAAACATATATCACCACAAAAGAGGAGAGATCGAATATATCACCACTGAACCTGTGGCGATGACAAGAGGATAACCCATGAGAAGGAACGAGGAGTACATGGACGGAGAGGAGGAGGAGGAGGAGGAGGAGTAGTAGGGAAATTGGAAGAAAGGACAGAGACGGTGGAGGTAAAAAGGGAAAGAAGGAGGAGTACATGGACGGAGAAGGAGGAGACAATGAACGATGATTGGCGTTAGATTGATGTGGGTTTGGGAGTGAGGGAGATTGAGGAGACGAAGAACAAGAAGAAGAAGAATACAAGGAGAAGACGAAGAAGAAGAAGAAGAGAAGGAGATCTAGGGAGATAAAGAAGCCTCATCTCTTTTTTTTAATGGGAAATTGCATTGTATAATACCTTTTTAATAAGTAATTAGTTTCTACAAAAAAAATTATTTTTATATTAGAATGAAAAAGCAAAATTTTCATATACCTTTATATAAAAGTACTATTGTAGTTTTTTTTGTCCTTACATGTTTTTATTTTATAAAAAAATAATTTGTTGATTATCTCTATTTCTCACGAATTATAATTATGTAATTCTCTTTTTCTTTATTGTTCTCCACACATTCCTTTTATTTAAGTGATTCATCTATATAAATGATGATTTGTTGTTGAGATTATACTGTTCTAAATAAAAATCTTATAAGGTATTGTAATTATAAAGTCACAAATGAGTTTTTATAAGATTAAAATTGTAGTACTAATTACAGTAAAATCTATATTAAATTATACAGTGAACTATAGTTCACTTTATAGTTCACTATATAGTTCACAGTATATATAGTTGGTTATATAGTTGATTATATATCACTATAGTTGACTATATAGTGATATATATAGTTTATCCAGATCTGCTTTTTCTGGTAAAAGTTGGAAAGAGAAATTTTGAGTTTATCCATATATGTTTTTTTTTTGTAAAAGTTGGAGAGAGAAATTTGAATTTATTCTACAAAAAAGTGTGGAAGAGACAAAAAAGAGATGGTGCGGAAACGGTATAATTGTCTACTTTTTAAAAAAATTTATATGAAAACTAAATATTTTGTATCACCTAATTTTGACACGAAAAACATTATACACCTAATTTTCCCTTTTTTAATCATTAATGATTTTTTTCTCTTTTTGTTAAAGTAAAAAAAACACAAAGTAATGGATGGACAAGATTGAATTACAGAAGAAACACAAAATACAATGGACGGACGAGATTGGCCACGAGTTGCTCTCTGCTGCCACATAATTGGTTCCCAGGAATCCTAGTGATTCAATATAATTGTTTTCCATTTTTTTCAATTATTTTGTTATGAAATATTAAAAACATTTTATTTAACTTATAGATAGATAAGATTTTAGATATATTAGATTATAGATTATAAATTTATATCAGTTTATTTATTCAAACAAAAAGTTTTTTTTTTAATGATTTTATAAACATTTACGGGTTATAGCTTATAAGTTATGATTTCATTTCAGTGATTAATTATTAAGATTTAGTTTCAAAAATTAAAATGAGTTTGAATTTTATATTTAAATTTTTAGAGTTTGGTATACAAATGTAAAAAAATATGATTTTGAATCTAGTAGTTAACAATCATATTCGAGTTTAAACCCTAGCTAAATCCCAAACCATAAACCAAACCCTAAATCCCAAACCATAAACCTTTGACTTAAACCCTAAAATCTAAACTCTAAGTCCTAAATCATAACCTTAAATCACAAACCATAAACCTTAAACATCAAACCCTAAAACACACTTTAGGTTTTTTTTGTTTGGGATTAAAGAGTTGGTGTCTAGGGTTTGGTGTCTATTGTTTCGGGGTATGAGGCTTAGGGTAAGTTATAACCCTAAATCATGAACCCTAAAGGTTAAACCCTAAAACTTAGACCCTAAACTGTAGACCCCAAATTATAAACCCTAAATCCCATATCCTAAACCCTAAATCATAAACTCTAAATCCCAAATCAAAAACCTTAACCCCTAAACCCCAAAACCCAAACACTAAACCCTAACCTTAAATCACAAACACTAAAAACCAAATCTTACACACTTTAAGTTTTATGGTTTGGGATTTAAGGCTTGGGATTTAAGGTTTAGGGTTTAGTATTTTGGGTTTATAGGTTCACGGTATAAGGCTTGTTGTAAATTTAAACCATAAATCTTGAACCCTAAACCCTAAACATTAAACTATATACCCTATATCATAAATCATAAACCTTAAAAACCAAACCCTACACACTTTTGGTTTTATGGTTTGGGATTTAAGGGTTGGGGATTGGGGTTTAGGGTTTATATGTTCAGAGTATAAGGCTTAGGGTAAATTTAAACCCTAAATCATGAAGCCTAAACCCTAAAAGTTCAACCATATACCCTAAACCCTAGACCCTAAATCATAAACCCTAAATCCTAAACCCTAAATCCTGAACCCTAAACCCCACACGTTAAACCTTATACCTTAAACCCTAAACCCTAAATCATAAACTCTAAACCCTAAATCCTAAACCCTAAATCATGAACCCTAAACCCCAAACGTTAAACCTCTTATACCTTAAACCCTAGACCTAAATCATAAACTCTAAACCCTAAATCCCAAACCCTAAATCCTAAACCCTAAATCCTAAATCCTAAACCTCAAAACCTAAACCCTAAACCCCAAACCATAAATCATAAACCATAAACCTAAATTGATATTGAAATCTTAAGACTTATCGTTTATATTTTGTGTTTTTAGTATGTGTGTTTTTATTTTTATACATGTATATGAAAATTTTAATTTTTACTTAATTTGGGGACGATAAATATTTTTATTTCTGTCACACTCTATGATAGCGTTTTATGTGGTGTTATTTTCCGCACCAAACATATTATAGCATTTATCAATTCAGAAACCCTATGAAAAACTCAGACATAAGTCAACCATAACATTAACACTTAAAACGCTATCTTATTATGCTATGAATAGTCAATTTTCTTGTAGTGAAACAAAAAATTCTAAAATATTGAAACTGACGTTTCTTTGCATCATAAGCAACATAGTTACTAACAACTTTAGATCCACCGCCGCTTCGATCGCCCCTGGTCTTCGGCTTCGCGTAATCGGTTAGTCTTGCAACCTCTACCGCAATTCTCTCGAACATATCTCCCATAAACATGTTGATCAAATATATGTCTAAGTCTAACAAATATATGTCTTAAAGATATGATATAACCATTCTTGTTAATGCTACCTATGGCTTGTAAGTTACCTAAAACACATCTTATTAAGGAGTTTATTCTTTCAAGGAAGAACACATCGCTACCATCGGTTTGATTAAGGAGTTTATTTTGGTGGGTGAAGATTGTGGACATCTACGTGGTGGTGATGGTGAAGGATCTAACTCTAGAAGGTGAATCGATCTTTCTCTCGATCGTTCGAGTTATGTCGGTGAAGGTGAGACGAAGTGGTGGATCTGGCTTCGGCTCCGGTACACACGAATTAGTTTTTTTGTAATATGAAGTCCAAAAATTAAACAAACTGTAGACGAGCTTCTTCTTTCTTGTGACTCACCACATGTTCTTATTGTCCAAGTTACACCGTCCCCTACCAAACGTAGCATCCTTATATCCTTATATATATAAATTAGTAGTTAGAGAGAGATTCCTACATTTCTTCCAGAAATGACACATAATCCTTTACATGTTCATCTCCAAAATTATTTGAGTTTTCTTTCCATTTCTTTAATCTCTAATATTTTAAAATAAACTAAATAATTTGTTTTACCATAAAAACGTTACTTTTCAAAAAATAAGTATATTATCACTGAACTATTTATTTTTCTAAATTGTTCCTCCTCTCAAATCAACGATGCCATATATTAAGTATACTAAAGAGAATTCTTCGGTGGGCCTCGACAAGACTCAGCCCATGGCAGTAAAACAAAACAAAGCCCATACACAAACATGATGATAAGATGAATCAACTTGATACCAAGGATAAGAAGAAGCAAGCAACGGTACAAAGCATCTTGACAGCTACAAAGTGTAGTACAAGCAACAAGATTACAATAGCTAATAGCTTCAGCCCTTTAGTTTCATTAATCAAATGCTAAGATTATGACATGTGTAAACTAGGGTTAAGAGTGAGTGTAGTCCAAGTACTATATAACTCCATTGTAAGTCTTATGGAATCTTTAAGTTGAAATAAGATAAGAGTTTCTTCTTCAAACGCTCTGTTCTTGAGCTCTGTTTTCATGGTATCAGAGCTATGGCTTTTACTACATATGGCTTTTCTATTTCTGCTCTTAGTATAACTCAAAGTGTCACTGTCAAACTTACTGAGAAAACTACCTCCTTTAGAAATTTCAGTTTGAATTTTTTCTAGTTGGTCGGCTTCTTCTTGGACATGTTAATGGAGCTGAAGTTTGTCCTTCCTCAACAATCAAGTTTGCAGATGGAAACTCTGATGTTAGCAACCCGGATTTCATGAAGTGGTACCACCATGATCAAGTTGTACGCTCATGGATCTTGGGATCTCTCTCAGAAGAGATTCTGGCTCATGTTTATCACCTTACATCGTCTAAAAAAGTATGGTATGGTCTCGCTTCTCACTTTAATAAGGTTTCTACATCTAGACAGTTTGAGCTTTAGAGAAATTGCAAAACACTACTAAGCAGAACTTGTCTATGAGTGAGTACCTATAGCACGGTTAAGGGAATCTGTGATCAACTAGCTTCTATAGGACTTCCAGTTCCAGAACACATGAAGATATTTAGTGCTTTACATGGTCTAGGGAAAGAGTATGAAGCTATATCTGCTGTCATTGAAAATTCTTTAAGCAACTTCCCTGGTCAGTCATATGATTCTGTATGCTCTCAACTTGTTGGATTTGATGACAAACGCAAAGCATATAAAGCTTCTCAAGGCTCTTTCAATCCACATATGGCTTTTGATGTCTGTCAAAATATGAACTCAAGTGGTCAGAATGGGGTTTCTAGTCAAAATGGTTCTGGTTTTCATGGTTATTCTGGTCTAAATGGTTATGCTGGTTTCAATGGTCAAGGATTTAATGGGGCTCCAGGTTATAATGGAGGAAGCAATTTCAATGACTCCATTGGTTATGGATGAGGAAATGGAAATTCAAACAGAGGAAACAACAGGGGAAGAGGGTCATACTCTACACAAGGCAGAGGCTTTCCACAGCAAAACTCAAACAACAATACACGCCCTACATGTCAGATTTGTGGAAAATATGGCCATACAGCCTTTAAATGTTGGAAGAGATTTGATCAGTAGTATCAAAATGAAGAAGTTGCTGCTGCGTTTTCTGCTATGCATGTGTCCAACAATAACAACAACAATTACTCAGGGAATAAATGGTACCCTGACACTGGAGCTTCAGCACATGTAACAATTTCCACCAACAATCTTCAGACATCACAGAGTTATCAAGGCAATGATTCAGTAATGATGGGAGATGGAAACTTCCTTCCCATCACTCACAGAGGATCAGCTCCACTAACTACAGTGTCATGTAATCTCTCACTCAATGATGTTTTGGTTTGTCCACAAATTGCAAAGTCACTGTTATCTGTTTCCAAGCTTACAAAGGATTATCCTTGGTGTAAGTACGAATTTGACTGTGATAGTGTGTGTATGAAGGACAAGGCAACACAACAGGTCTTGACACAAGGAAACATGCATGATGATCTCTATATATGTTGAAAGATGCTGCTTTTATGGCTTTCTACTCTCTGAGGCAATGCTCCACGAGTGATGAACTATGGCACAAAAGACTTGGTCATCCTAGCAGTGAGATTCTTCAACACCTCTCCTCTATATCTGCAATTTCAGTCAATAAAGTATCCAAGAAGCTCTGCGATTCCTGTCAACTTGGCAAGAGTACAAGATTTCCCTTTTCTGTTTCCAGTTATCAAGCTACAAAACCATTGGAAATAATTCATTGTGATCTTTGGGGACCATCTCCTGTATGTTCTTTTCAAGGTTTTCGGTCTTATGTAGTCTTCATTGACAATTACTCTAGATATTGTTGGTTTTTTCCTTTAAAGCTCAAGTCAGACTTCTTCACAGTTTTTCTGCAGTTTCAGTCTTTTGTTGAGAATCATGTTGGTGAGAAAATACAAATGTTTCAGTGTGATGGATGTGGCGAGTTCATTAACAATAGCTTTGTCTTACATCTCAGTAAATGTGGCATAAAACAGTTGATTTCATGCCCACATACTCCACAACAGAATGAAATTGCTGAAAGAAAGCACATGCACATTGTTGAGCTTGGTCTCTCCATGATGTTTCAGAGCTGTATGCCTCAATAATACTAGGTAGAGGCCTTCTTTACAGCAACTTTCCTGAGTAACATTCTGCCAAAAGACAATCTAAGCTGTAGAATGAGTTCACATGAAAAGCTCTTTTGAAAAATACTTGAATATTCAGCTATAAGAGTATTTGGTTCCTCCCGCTATCCAAATCTCCGGCCTTATTCAAGCAACAAGTTAGATCCAAGATCATTACATTGTGTCTTCTTGGGGTACAATGATAAATATAAAGGCTACAGGTGTCTGCATCCACCAACATGAAAAGTTTATATAAGTAGACATGTTTTGTTTGAAGAATCTAAGTTTCCTTTCTCTGGTGTCTACAAATCATTCTTACCACCAAGATCAACATCACTTATGTCTGCCTGGTACAATGGATTATCTTTAGACTCAACTGATTCCACTGCAACGTTCGAACCTGCAACAAATGCTTCATATATACAAAAGTCAGTCAGTTCACCTTCTGTGGTACTCTCAGAAATGGAATCAGAAGTTAAAGACAACAATGGTACTTCTGATAAGCCATCTCTGTTCACAAAAGCCAATTTTTCCTCTCTGCAATCTCCTGTACAGACTGTTCAACAATCTCATGTGCAGTCTTCTCATCAATCTCCTGTACAGACTGTTCAACATTATCCTGTACAGCCTGCTCCTCAATCTCATGTACAATCTGCTCGGAAATCACTAGTGCAGTCTCCTCATCAGTCTCCCGTACAATTTGCTCAGCAATCACCTGTACAATCTCATCCTATGACTACTCGGAGTAAGGCAGGGATTTCTAAGCCTAATCCATGGTATGTGCTTCTTGCATCAAAAGCTATAATCACTGAACCAAAAACAGTGACTATTGCTCTCAAACACCTTGGTTGGAATGGTGCTATGACTGAAGAATACAATTCATTTATTGAAACCAAGACTTTTTTCTTGGTACCATATCAACCAGATATGAATGTGCTTGGCTGCAAATGGGTGTTTAAAACTAAAATCAAAGCAGATGGCACCATAGATAGCCTGAAGGCTCATTTAGTTGCAAAGAGATTTAATCAAGAAGAAGGTGTTGATTACCTTGAAACATACAGTCCTGTTGTAATGACTGCTACTGTCAGGTCTATACTACATACGCTACATCTCTCAAGTGGGACATCAAACAACTCGATGTGAAAATGCCTTTCTACATGGAGATCTTACAGAAACAGTCTATATGAATCAACCTCCTGGTTTTGTTGATGCCAAGTTTCCTGGCTATGTCTGCAAATTACACAAAGCTGTTTACGGTCTGAAACAGGCTCCGCGTGTGTGGTTCAACAAATTTAATGAGTTCTTGATGGCCTATGGTTTCTGTTGTAGCATCGCTGATCCCTCACTGTTTGTCTATCAGAAAGCTGGTAACATCATGGTACTTCTACTATATGTGGATGACATGGTCTTGACAGGCAACAACAACAAACTGCTCTCTCAGCTCCTTGATTATCTGAAAACTGAGTTCCGGATGAAGGATATGGGACCATTAAGCTACTTCTTGGGTATTCAAATTACTTCCCATGATAACAAAATTTTCTTGAATCAGGAAAGATATGCTCTGGATCTTTTGAGTGTGGCAGGAATGGCTGATTGTGCTCCAATGCCAACACCTCTCTCACTTCAGCTTGATCGAGTACCACACCAAGATGATATGTTTGCTGAACCAACCTACTTTCGGAGTCTTGCTGGAAAACTTCAATATCTGACTCTCACAAGGTCAGACATTCAATATGCTGTGAACTACATCTGCCAGAAAATGCATGAGCCTACATTTGTTGATTTCAATCTTCTCAAACGCACTTTGAGATATCTGAAAGGTACACTCAATTTTGATCTCTCATTCACTTCCTCTACTGATTTGTCAAGTGATTTCACTTTAAGTGGATACATCGATAGTGATTGGTTTGGTTGTGGAGAAACTAGACGATCTACAGGTGGTTTCTGTACATTCTTGGACAACAACATCATCTCGTGGTCCGCACGCAAGCAGCGTTCTGTCTCTGGAAGTGTAACAGAAGCTGAGTATCGTTCTCTCTCAGACACTGCTGCAGAGTTAACTTGGATCGAGTCTGAGCTCAGTGAAATTGGTATACCTCTTGGAGATACTCCAATACTGTTCTGTGACAATCTTGCCGCAACTTATCTGTCTGCAAACCCTGCACTTCACAAACGATCTAAACACCTTAAAATTGACTATCACTATGTCAGGGAACGAGTGGCTGTTCAGAAGCTTGTGGTCTATCATGTTCCTACGCCTCTTCAACTGGCTGACATCTTTACAAAATCACTCCCTCTCCATGAATTTTGTGATCTCAGGTACAAACTTGGTGTTGATTCACCACCCACACTAAGTTTGCAGGGAGTATTAAGTATACTGAAGAGAATTCTTCGGTTGGCCTCGACAAGACTCAGCCCACGGCAGTAACAACAAAGCCCATACACAAACATAATAATAAGATGAATCAACTTGATACTAAGGATAAGAAGAAGCAAGCAATGGTACAAAGCATCTTGACAGCTACAAAGTGTAGTACAAGCAACAAGATTACAACAGCTAATAGCTTCAGCTCTTTAGTTTCATTTATCGAATGCTAAGATTATGACATGTGTAAACTAGAGTTAAGAGTGAGTGTAGTCCAAGTACTATATAACTGTATTGTAAGTCTTATGGAATTTTTAAGTTGAAATAAGATAAGGCTGCAACTGGTTGCATACTTAAGGTGCAACTGATTGCACAAAAAAAAACACTAGTGGAATAAAGTAAAATAAAAAATTGAGTGAAATAGGAAAGATAGAGGAAAATTTTATTCCACTCATTCCTCTAACAAAATGTAGAGGAATAGTTTTTGAAGAATTTGTGATGAACAAATTCAGGGGGCAACTGGTTGCACAATAACAAAAATTAGTGGAATCAAGTAGTGGAATAAAATTGAGTGAAATATAAATAATTAAGGAATTTTTTATTCTACAAATTCAAATTTCTCTAGAGAAATAAGTAAAAAAATTTCTAACTAATTTTTTTGTCAATTGATAAATTTTCAGAGTAATACCCAATTCCTCCACTTTTTATTACTCTAACTATAGAAGAGTTTCTTCTTTGAACACTCTGTTAAATCCACTTTTTTCTTTCTTTTTGTTGTTGCAAAAAATTTCTTCAACTTCTTTATCAACTGCTCTCTCCCCACGACATCCATATTCTCCACTTCCACTCCATCTGTTTCGATAAAATTATCTCATATAAAAGCATCATTATATCCTCTTGGTTGTTATTATTATTATTTTTTTGCAATTATCTCCTCTTGGTTGCAATTATCTCTGGTACAAAAAAACTGAAATTTCTATATATATATATATATATATATATATATATATATATATATATATCCATCG
>OVAP01005804.1:0-12566 GCA_900406295.1 Aurinia saxatilis
CCTAAGCAATTTGACTTATCAAAGTTCCTCTCCATAGAACTTTGTGGCGTCATTGTCCCATCCATCACAATCATCCTCATCCTCTGATCAAAGCTAGAGAGTGTTGAACAACCAACTAGTTTGATCCTACCATCCACATCTATTCCATCCTTTCATCCATCGGCTTGAAGAAGAGTGTTGAACAACCAATCTTCAATCTCCATTCTCCACACTTGTGAGATCTCATCCTAGATCCTACATCACTATGTACCCTTATCGGGGCAAAGGCAAAAACGAAGTAAAAAACATACCCGCCGATCACCTAAATCAAATTATGTTTTCATGTTACAAATAGTTTTGATTAGTTTAATATATTAATGATAAAATATAAATTGATTAAGATTATAAAGTTTTTGAAAAAGAAAAAAAATCCAAAAACATAAAAATTGAAAAACAAATCCAAGAAATTTCTAATATTATAAAAAGTAATAATTAAAATTTGATAAACTCGATAGTATAATAGGAAATAAAAAATGTTGAATTATAATTAGAAGGTGGAGTTTGAATAAAGTAGAAAACATGAGAACATTTAAATCATCGAGAAACTAATTAATATTTTGAAAGATTTCGCTACTCTAACGTCCGTATCTCAAATTGCAATATAGTGATGTAAGAAGTATTTATAAGGTTTTGATATCTATGTGATAAAAGCTAATAAAATTCTAATAAAACTAATATTATTAAAATACCTAAAATATTGATTGGGAAAAACATATTGAAAAAAATAATTAAATATTACGTTTTTAATCTTTTGAATATCTAAAATGGTAAGAAAATTATTTATTCTCAGATTTTAATATATGAAAACCAGTATATTAGGTTCGAAGTCCTAACATTTCGAATGGGTTATTTGAGTGCATGTAATTTGTTTTCTAAGCATATGCTACTGGGATAAATACAATCTTATTTAGGGCATAGAGCCCAGTGTCACACAAACCTTATTTACTACCAAATACATCACAACATTAAAGATCTCCTTTTTTTACTTCAGACCAGAGCAAGAAGAGAGAATAAAGAAGAAGAGCAAGAACCATGATGGATCTTTCTTCTCCTTGCAGTTCCTTCACTCTCACACTAACCTTTCTTGTTCTTTTTATAGCTCTTTGAAGATTTTGTTTTGATGGCCGGACGCATTGCTTTACTTAGTAAACGACAATAAAGTTTTAAAAGCTTCAAAGTGTCTCCTCTGATACTTCTGTGCCCATAACTTCGAAAGATTCAAAAACTAGAAGAAGCTCTGGTTCCATGTCTTATAGATATCTAGAAAACGTTTTATTTAATTTGCATTAGTAAAGTAAGTTTTGAATAAATCATGTTCACTGTAAAGAGCTACAACTTTGAATAATATCCTTACTCGACACAAACTCAATTAGTAAGAATAAACATAATCAAAGTCCCTTAACTATGTATACTAAATATAATCAAATCTCATTCTGGTTAATGTCTAACCAAATCAAGAATCAACAGTTAGCATTCTGACCCGAGTCTTTTGAGTATTATTTCTTAATCTCTCTTACCTTGTTGAGATCCAATCTCCTGTAAGTAATGCTCTGAAGAGAGTTTGTTCTTCTGAGGAGTGATTGTGAAATCACCATATAGAAAAGATAGCATGCTAATTGAAAAGTGATCCTTGACCTTCTTAACATGACTCATACAAATTAAGCGTCTCACATTTTAGTTTACTAAAACAAAAGAGCTTTGTACGGCTGACAAAGTCAAAGTAAACAACTTAATAAGAACAAGACATTCAAGCCCTTGACAAGGCATTTAGCTTAGCGAATAAAAGAGCATGATCACCATATAGAAAAGATAGCATCAGCTACATAAACAAACAGGTACCAAAATCCTCTCTACGTGGAAGGATCAGATATAATTTCCACACCCCCACATCAAATTTATATGAATTGCAGTTTTTAATAATCTGCATCTCAACCATATACGAACCCACCATCTCACTTTATGAATAAAATAGCTCTTTCGCAGTTAAGGTCAACCTCAACAATCATATTATACGATGATGAAGAAAGAAAAGAGTACCTTAAAGAGCTCATCTGTAATAAGTCCCAGGACCACCAGTGACCCAATGAGATGATCATTGTGGCGAATCTGTGTGCTGTCACTCGTCTCAAAAGCATGCGGAGTTCTCGCATAAGGATTGCCAGATCCTGCAGGAGAATCCACATATAAAATGTTAGCCAACTGAAAAACAAAATCGAGTATAAACAAAATTCAAATGATGTTATATACAGAGAAATCATAAAAATTGGGGTTACCTTCAACCTTTGACCATGAATTGGCTGTTAGCTTTAGTTTTTGCAATGTTGTGTAAAATGTCACCATGTGGAAACAAATAATTTTAGACAATACTCCTCGGCATTGCCTAGGAATTTCAATACTCTATGTGTGCCAGAACTAACCTGTTTTCAAGTACAATGTGTGTGTAAAAATTTGACGGTACAACAAACAATAGTACCGTTTTACCAAAAGTTACCGCTTTATTGTCACCTCTCGATGGTTATCGGAGGTTGAAGCTCTCCACCACTCTTTGGTTCTTTCTTCAACTTATTGTTGTTATACGCAGCTACACCTACAATGGCTGCATTTGAAATCACAATGCCACACTTCTAAATCTCAATACAATGTTAAATTATTGGAATTATAAGATGATCTTATATATTTACCAATTGCATAACCAAAAAGATTGATGATTGTTAGTTTTGTCTCGGCAAAGAGAAGAGCTGAGACCAAAACAACGACCCAATCTTTAACCACACCAGCAAATCGGATAGTGAGAGCACTTGTGTGAGATATCACAAGAAAAACCGATAAATTGAGAGCAAATGTACATAACGAATTAGAACTCAACACAAGAACATGATAGTTGTTCCATCTGTTACTATTCGCATCCATCTTCGATTTCTCAAGAAATATCCACGGTATGAACGAAGATCCGTAAAGAGAGATTCCAAACAGAGATCTTGGTGGATTTAAGTATATATATATGCATCAGAGATCTAATTATGATGAAGGGTTTTCAAGATTTCGTGGGCCTTTAATTTGACTTACCGGTGTTGATTTCGTTCATGGCACGTTTAACTTGTTGATCCGGCTCGATGTCGATGATTAGGGTTTGAAGGATTTCCTAACCATAAGCCGTCATCGCTTCGTCACATATTTAGCTATCTCATTCTTTTGCTCCAGATTTAAAGCTTCAAAATCAAATCAATAGGAACAAAAACAACAATAGGTTGTCAACAACATCGATTTAACCTAGAAAATCAATAAAACAAAATCTTAACCAAATTGAAAAGTTGAAAAACACAGTGGATTGATTTCTCGAGATAAATAATTTTGTTTTTTGTTAAATAGATTTTAAATAATGGATCAAGAAAGATGAGAAGGGATTTGGTAGATTTTTTCAGAGAAAGTTTCACAAAATAAATTAGTGATTTTTTTTTTTAGAGATTTACATGTCATTGATCCGTCATTGTTTTGGAATTGATTGGCTAATAATTACACACATAATCTTTTACATTAAAATTACTTCTCAGTTAGTAGTAAGAGAGATAAGTGTGCTTTGTGAATTGTTTTTAGACTATTAATTCTTGATTCCATCTTTTTATGTTTTATCCTGAGTTTGGGTTATGAGAAGCTTTCACACTCACAAGATTCATACTACTTTAATGTGAAAAGGTATCTTTGTTTACTATTTTATTAGTTATAATCAATTGATGTTGATAGATTTGTTAAGTTGTTTGTCATGTTGATGAGTACATAGGTTTGTTACAAAATTCAAATTGTTTAATTATATGCTTAACATGTTGATGTCATTGATTCCTCCTTGTAACACGTTGTTAATGTTCTTTGGTTCTTCTTTGGATCATGGAAACTTGTATTTGGCACTTGATTTTTATGTTACTTATGGTTTAATCATCTCTATTCTCTTGCACTTTGCAGTTTAAAACTTACTTTAAGAACTTGTGACAATGTTTTTTTTTATCACTTTAAAACTTATCTTATGAGTTATGAACTTCTGATTTGAGTTTGACAATGTTCTTTTCATCTTGTGTTATGCATTTGATTTACTCGTTTTAGCATCTAGTGGTCTGCTAAGACGTTGCATGTGATTATATGAATATGATGATTCTTTCATTCTGTCTTCTTTCCATTGTGTCAATAACTTATGGAAATGTTTGCCTCATATAACTATCTTGTTCGTGAAGATATTTATTGATGAGATTACAATATATGTTAATTCACAAATGTGAAAAGAAGTCCAATTGAATCTAGTCTCAACTCATATGTATATCATGCATTACAAGTGAAGTTTTCATTCGGTTCTTCGGTTTTTACCCGGAACCGAACTGAAACCGAACCGGAACCGATTTTTTTTTGTACCTATATGGTTCCTCCAATTTGGAACCGAACCGAACCAGACCGAATGGGAACCGAACCGAAACCGAACCGATATGCATTATGTACCCATTGGATCTTTTTTGTAGGAACCGAAGAACCGAACCAAAACTGAACCGAAGAACCGAATGCCCACCCCTAGCTTCGAGCATTATTGCACTCATCTATTGATAAAAATCTTCCCTTTGGAACCACATCGAATAATTTTGTTGTTATACAAGTCATGTATAACAAACAAGTTTGGATAAACTATAACACAACAATTCAGATATTTTGTAATTTAACTAATAAAGAGAAGATTATGTATAATATAAGGAACAAGTAAAGTATTAAAAAATTTAAACGAAGAAGAAATGTCTACTGTTCCAGGTTTGTGTTCGGCTTTCTTGTGATCTGGTCCTTCACCGAATGCAAGGAAAGCCAAGCTTGCTTGGCCTGAAGTATGCAAGTAAAAATCAAAAGGAGGCTTAGGACTAACGAATATACGAGTACGTAATATTGTGTGTATGCTGAAACCGGTTTTGAGACTTGTTTTGGTTCGTGATTCGTTATGGGTAAATTGTGTAAGACTACCAATTTTATTTCATATTTCTGTTTCTTATATGTTTTAGTTTTTATGACATTATTATTATTATTAATAGTTACTGTTTGAAATTAAAAATTTAATAATTTTATAAATAATATTTTTTTTTATAAAAATTATATATTAGTTCTAAAATAATTTGCAAGTGATAAAAACGAAAAAACGAGATAGTTATTATTAAACACACACATACATATATGAAAAAAAACTAAAATGCAATACAATAAACAAGGAAAACACACAACACAACTAATACAACACACATAACTTAATTAGTACAATACATTCAATTCACAAACTTCAAAATCTCATTAACCACAAAACGCTCCGAATCTTGCCCATATGTGTTTGACAAGATCTGCTTGCAATTCCTGATGTACATTTGAATAACGCAGCTCAGATCTAGCACACACATTATTTGCAAATACAGTTAGCACCTCCGACGAGAATGGTTGTGGTGTACTAGACCCACTTGCCTCAGATTGATCATATAATTGTTCTAATGTTGAGCATATGTCTCGTTCATCCTTAACAATCATATTATGCAATATGATACATGACCTTATGATAAGAGCCAAATCGGCTATGTCCCACATGCTAGCTGGTTTGCGAATAATTTTGAATCGAGCATGCAGCACACCAAATGCATGTTTGATGTCCTTCCGACATCCCTCTTGAGCTTTTGCAAATAATTTGTCTGGTTCACTTTGAGAAGCCTAATCGATTTGACGAAAGTGGGATAAGAAGGGTAGATACCGTTAGCTAATAGTACGTCATATCATACGGACGTTGGTTCACAGAGAAGTTCACTCTTGGAGTATTTTCCTGGTAAACATCATCGAACATAGCTGGACGATCGAGAACGTTTATATCGTTCAGTGTGGCCTGACATTAAAAAAGGCATGTCAGATCCATAGATCATGAGATGCAACAACTTCAAGAATAACAGTGGTGGTTCCCTTATCTCCCTTAGTAAATTGTCCTTCCCACGCCATAGGAAAATTTTTCCATTCTCAATGCATGCAATCAATACTCCCAATCATCCCCGAGAACCCTCGCATAAGTTCAAAATTCTCTCCACGTCATCTTGGGTTGGGGCTCTGAGATACACCCGCTCATACAGTTTGATGGGGATTAGTTTTCGCCCAAAATATTTTCTGCAAGCGCACATGTCTCGCAGTATTACTTAGGGATCGTATCCACAAAGAGCAGAGTGTACACAGTAGCACGTTCAACTTCACTCGACCTAAGCAGCAAAATGAAGTGGTTTTGGTTTTGGTTGATCGATAGTGTGAATTGGTCGATCGATTGGGACACCTTTCGGTCGATGGCAGATTATGCGGTCGATCGATCAATGCCTGAAAATGCTAAAAATAATTTAAACGTGAGAAAATTCAATGATAAAAAGCGTTAGAAAGTCAGGTAATACATCAGAAGATCACGGTTTGCATTATTCAGGGTAGTAATCTATGTAAATCCTAATTTAGGCTATATAGTTGAAATCACTATTAACTGACATTCCTTATGGTCAGGCTTAGCCGGTCTAGTTCAATTGGTATCTGAGTTAACTCTAACATATATCTTTTCAGAAAGAGAACATATGGCCTGATCAAGCAATTAATTTAGGCATTAAGTTCAAGAAATCAAATTTTACTGAACTATAAATAGTAAAGCTTTCACTATCAAGTTCTCGATCTCTTACTCTAAGTGGTGTATTAGTAGCAGGTTTATCCTATGATTTATACTAAGATCTGATATAAAAGTAAGCATATAAACTATTCATTACACATGCATATTGCCTATCTACCAAACCATGATTCCTCCTAGCAAAACTCTATTCCTAACTAAGAAATTACTCAGACATAACAAAAGTAATGTTTCAAATCAAATAGTTTGCAAACGGAAAAATGTGAAATCCAGTGGTTTATGTTTCAAATCAAATAGTTTCTTTGTTAAAAACACCAAGAAATTATATCGAAAAGCAGTAAAATATCATTACTATCACAATTGTATGATTCCTTTACACAATCTANGAAATTATATCGAAAAGCAGTAAAATATCATTACTATCACAATTGTATGATTCCTTTACACAATCTACGCAAACACTCCAGCGTTGTAGTACCTCCTACTTTGATGTATTCATCGACTGCATCAGCCGCCAGACCATATGCTTACATTCGCATGGCCGTGGTACATTTTGCTAATGGAGATATACCTTCGTTATTGGTTGCAACAAATCTGTGGGTGAAGTAGTTGTCACTTCTTGATAGGTCCCCAACGATCTGAAGGAAAACATGTTTCCGCATCCAGAATCGTCGACAAAACATTGCATCGTCATACATAGGTTGATCAGAAAAGTAGTAGTCAACCAGTCTTTGGTTTGCCGCCACATGATCTCTCTTAAAGTATTTTTTTCTCTTGCTACGAGGTAGATAGTCTTCCTCTATTTTGTTTCGACGCTCCCTTAACCGGTTGACAATATACTTATCTTCGATTTCAGATTGTCTTATGCAAGCTTCAATATTGAAAGGAATTTCTGATGGATCCGTTGATATTTTTTAGTAATAAGGTGAGATTTATGGTGCTAATACACCAATGAAAGAATGAGTGCCTATTTATAAGAACTTAAGTGGTTGTAGTTGTCGGTCTCCAAACAAATAATAAAATACAATAAATTAAGAAATAAGGATTAGATTCTCTGAATAATAGTTGACACGGATTACATTATTAAAGCAAAATAATATTATTAAAGGAGAAAGTGACAAACCTGTATTATTAAAGCAGATTGAGTGGTTGGAGGAGTAGATTATTAAAGGTGAAAGTGACAGACATATATTATTAAAGCAGTTTAAGTGGGGAAGATTTGATTCAAACTCAGTGGTTAGATGATTGAATTATTAAAGGACAAACTGACAAACATACATTATTAAAGTAGACTAAGTGGTTGGAGGACTGATTTTAAACTGAGTGATTGAAACCAACGGAATCCAAACATATTAAAGGACAAACTGACAAACATACATTATTAATCTTTTCTTGCATTAATCGGTTTGCCTCATTTTGCATCATTGTTTTCTTATCCAATCGCTCAAACTCTTGCGCCTTGCATTGTTTGAATTCACTCCATACTTCGTTGAGAGCTTCCAAAGCTGCCCCTTTACCTTTCTTTTTGGTCTTTTTCTTAGATATATCCCTCCCCATTAGATGAGTGATATATCCTACAGAGTTGGAGTCACTAGCATCACTCTCGTGGACTCTCTTTAATCCACTACTTTCAGAGCTAGTATTTCCTCCTACCTGCCTACCATAACGTGATTGATCACGAACAGCGAGCCATTCTTTCATATATTTGAAAGTTCCATTACCAGCACTTGAATATAATCTAGGCGCTTTCGCCAAGACATCATCATTCGACCACCCACTTTGTTGCATATGTTTAATGTTGTCGTAAGCGCCAACCCATTTGCTTAAGATTTTGTTCACGTAGTTGTAGTAATTTTTGCACGAATTTCCATCACGTGGGGGATCAAATGAGCAATTCTCGTGACAATACTCAACAATTTTACTCCAATACGATCCACCTTTTTGGTTCCTCCCAACAACGATGTCTGTTCCATATTTAATTCACCCACTCAGTAGCACCAAATTTTACTTACTGGTCCATTTGGTGCTTCTCTGACGAGCAGGAGTTAACTCATCGGTACCTTGATTGGCTTCATGAACTCCGCTCATACCACCAAGAGCGATTTGTGTAGAAAACTCGGGGATTTCAGCTCCCCCAATATTTGGATCAGTTTCATTATCTGTTAGAGTAGACGAATAAAGGGGTGTTTGTGATGAACTTGACATCATTCATCCAAAATATAGATGATAGTTTGGAAAACATATGGACGATAGTTTAGAAAAGTTGACGGTATGAAGAAATTTGGTGGATAACCATAGTTTAGTATATTTTGGGTTGGTTAGAAGATTGATTTGGAGACTCATAATTGTTGGGATTTGGGTTGTTGGGATTTGGGTAGTTGGGATTTGGGTAATTAAAAGGGTAAACAGAAGAATTTTGGGTGTTGAAAGGATTGTTGGGATGGTAACTGAATAAATATAGTGAGAAAAAGAAGGTTTTTATAGTGAGAAAAAGAAGGTTTTTATGTGTCTAAAACAGATGAACAAACATCTATTTATATAAGATGAAAAAGATGAATAAATTTGATATAAAACTTACATACATATCTATTTATAATTATTTTGAAATAATTGATGTTGAATAATTGAGATGAAAAAGTATCAAGAATCTGAGCATCGAATCAACTACCTCCACGTGTCTCATCCATATATCTATCTTTTAAAATAAAATAAAACTTATTTTTCAAGAGACAAAAAAAAAAAACGGTCCTTCATTTCACGACACCTGTCGTGATTGGCCCACCAAAATGCTTTCAACGGTGTTGTAAAATAACAACACCAATTTTGCCACATCATTTTTTCCTTCCTTTCAACACACCATTGTATGACTAAGCACATTTGAAAATTTTCAACTATTGAATTTTTGGACCATTGTAAGTAGTCTTAAGGAACATCTGATCAGTCATGCGTCCTTTTGGTCACTGACAATATCGCCTTATGCGCAAAACTTGTTAAGAGCTTTAAAACTGCTGAAAGTTTCATAATGATAACTTTTGAAAATGGCAAAAAATACATTTTTCTGGTTTGACAATTGGTCTCCTTTGGATTGGTTGTACTCACTCACGGGACTTCGAGGCTATGTGGATGTTGGTCTTGGGCCTAAGATACATTATATGAAGCTTTTGGTTACAACGACGTAGGCATTGAGTGGATTTGCTCAACTCCATTAAGACAACTTTAGAAGTGGCTCGATTGCAAAAGACAATGGAGCCATATCGGATATTATGGAGTTTGAAGGGTTGTTTACAATCCGATGTTCAGTACAACTACGACGCGTGAGCTACTGAGCCCTCTAGGTCTTAAGTCTGACTGGGCTAAGGGTGTATTGTTTACACAGCACGCCCAAGTATTCTATTTATATATGGTTAACCATGCATAGTCGTTTGACAACTGCATATGCTTCTTGTGTGTTATGTCAAGGTGAACTAGAAATGAAGGATCATTTCTTCTTCACTTGTCCATATTCTAGTACGGTTTGGTACAAATTGGCGAAGGGTATATTGCTTATATAATACACAATGACTTGGGAAAGAGTAGTGAAGGCTTTAACATGTGGAGGAAAGGACAAACTACGGACTTACCTTATGAGATATGTATTTAAATATTCTCTCTACTGGCTGTGGTATGAGAGAAATGCGAGACGGTATGGACATCAATCCACCCAGGACGAAGCTCTTATCAAACAAATAGACAAAATAGTATGCAACAGATTCAGTTCAATTTGGTTACTTGGTTACAAGATATGAGGATGGTCTTCATCTATGATTCTCTACCTGAGAATGGACTCATGGATAATTGTATTGGTTCCAAAGACAGGATTTATAACTTACTGCAATTTCTTTAGTTGTAACCTAACTCCTTTTTAGTTATGCATGTTGTACAACAAAATTGTTTTTCTTTTGTGAAATTTAGTTTGATAAATTTTCAAAAAAAAGAAGCTATTTGATCTTGATCATCGGTTCTCTTAAACCGGTATTATTTTGTTATTAAACATTTGTTGCGGGTTAAGGTGACAAATTTGGAGACTTTTGTCCTGATGTTGCAAAAAAAAAAAAAAAGAAATTAAAAAGAAAAAGAGAGACTTAGTTTTGTTTATGCTCTTTCCTGTCTACTTCTCAATTCTCTATTTTCCTCTTCACTCTTCTTTCCCTCTGCTCATTTCCAGCCACTCCTCAGTACCACAAAACCTCTCCTCAGGCCTCAATTTTCCTCCACGAGTCCTCCTCTTGCTCCTTCTCCTCGTCTACCATATCCTCATTTACAAACCGTCACTTTCGAGACCTTTTCCCAATGAACTAGAAGGAACTGCATGACGAGCCACCCTTGGATTTGAATTTCTGCGTCTCAGCTTTCCAGGAAGCCTGAGATCGTCTCAATCGGAATTATATCCATAGAGTTATGATCATTCTTCTCCAACACATCCAGTCTGCTCGCAACAGCATGATTCAATCCGAACAGCCACCTTCCGAGGTATTTTTTCTATTGATCCAGAAGAAACTGGACGACGAGCCACCCATCAATGCGGAGGTCTAAATATCTTCTTTCCATGAAGTCTGACATCGTCTCAGTCGGACGTGTATCCAGAAAGTTATGGTTGTTCTTCTCCAAGAAATTGAGCCTTTCCGCAATAGCAACTTCCAATCTGAACAACCACATTGCAAAAGACATATTTGAAATTACAGAAGGAATCCGACGGTGCACAAGCTATCAAAATGAAGGTTCAGACGTCCTCTATCCATGGAGACAATAATCATGACAATCCGAGTTTAGCATATTATTTTTGTCCGAACTTGTTTCAGGTGATGACGCGATTTGTCTCATTACTATCTCAAATTGTTGCTTGTTTTCCAAGTTAAGACCCTAACCAGACTTTCTTTCCTGTATACTTCTCAGTTCTCTCTTCTCCTCTTCAAGCCACTTTCTCTCTGCTCATTTCCAGCCACTCCTCACCACCACAAAATCTCTCCTCAGGTCTCCATTTTCTTCCACGAGTCCTCTTGCTCCTCCTCCTCCTCGCCTACCATCTCCTCATTTACAAACCGTCACTTTCGAGGCCTTTTTCCAACGAACCAGAATGAACTGCATGACGATCACCCATGGATTTAAATATATGCATCTCAGCTTTCCAGGAAGCCTGAGATCGTCTCAATTGGAGTTATATCCAAAGAGTTTTGGCCATTCTTCTCCAACACGTCCAGTCAGCCCGCAACGGCATGCTTCAATCCGAACAGCCACATTTTGAGGCATTTTTCCGTTGATCCAAAAAAAAACTAGACGATGAGCTACTCATCAACGTGAAGGTCTGAATCTCCTCTTTCCATGAAGTCTGAGATCGTCTCAGTCGAACATGTATCCAGTAAGTTATGGTTGTTTTTGTCCAAGAAGTACTGTCTCTCCGCAACAACAACTTCCAATCCGAACAGCCAACTTGCAGAAGGCATATCTGGAATTACAGAAGAAATCGGACGACGCATAAGCTATAAAATGAAGGTCCAAACGCTCTATCCATAGAGACAATAATCATGACAGTCTGAGTTCAGCATGTTATATCTGTCCGAACTTGTTTCAGGTGAGGACCCGATTTGTCTCTTTCCTAGCTCAAGTTGTTGCTTGTGTTCCAAGTTAAGACCCTAGCAAGACTTTTACTTGTTTGTCTGAAGAGTGTGAATGTGAATGTGAATTGTGTGTCATAAGGATTGTTGTTTGAAAGAGATAGCAAGAATTATGAGACTAGTATGTGTCCATGAGTTTAATAGGTTGCCAAGTTATTTAGAATCTGGTAGAAATTGCGTGCTAATAAGTAGGTTTTTAGCCTAATTAAGACCTTACACTACAATTTATCGCT
>OVAP01005805.1:0-12565 GCA_900406295.1 Aurinia saxatilis
AGGTTATTACGGTGAAGTCATAAAATCGACTATGTGACGCAATAAACACTATATTTTGGGCTTACTCTTTACGCTCAGATTCTTGACCCACTTCCAAAGTCATACCATCTCCCCATTCCTCAACACACTGGCTATGAGTTCGTTCTACATCTACTTCATCACTAGCAAGACATTCATCAATACCGTTACTGCCATCATCATTTCCACCTTCACCGTCACATGCTACATTCTCACCATCTTTAACACCATCAATCTCCATGGGACCATCATGTTCTTCTTCCACATGTTCCTCTTCCACATGTTGCTCCTCGTATACGGTAATCGCATTATTCGCTCTAGCATTTGAATCCATCTCACCATAATTAGTGCCAAACGAACTTCCTCTCTCATCAACAAACGGATCTATTTCCACATGCAACAAACTTCTAAGTTGACCCACATTCATGCTATATAGATAAGTTTCAACATCCTCATCATCACAAATATACGATTGTCTCTTTGCTTCTACGGCCAACGGGATGTAACTCATTCTAATTTTTGTGCCTCCATCTAACCCAATCTTCCTCCGTATATTCTCAACTAAGACCGAGTACGTTATATCTTCCAACGATGATGTCTTAAACGGTATAGCATGAGGATAGCTAGCGGCTTNTTAACGGTTTTTGCATCCCATTCACACCCACTGTCAGTTTCTACGTAACTCCCTCCGTGGTGAAAATGTATGACTGTGGTTATCAATGATCCTGGAAAAAATAAATAGAACAAGCAAAATTACTTCCTTCGGACTGTCAAGTTATACTTGGTAAAACAAGTTTTACTGCTCGTCTTACTTATACTATATATCCCTGCAGATTTGGTAATTCACCAAGATTCTTCCCACCAATACCCACTACAATCAATATTGTTTATGTATCCTTTCCGAATGCAATTCGCATTGTCCAAAACGTAATATACATACAAAACAAATGGAATCTTGATGACAACAATCCTTTATATTTCAATCGCATAAAATCCCCAAATAAAAAAATCCCAATCATACACTTACAAATCGGAGGGAACATCAACTAACCTCTACGTCTCCATCAATCTCAGCTACACTAACTAAGTTAAAAGCTATGAATCAACCTCCAAATCAATCTCACCTACACAATGGACGCTTCCCGATTTAATCGCCTAATCCCGANACATCTCACATATACAATGGACGATTCCCGATTTAATCGCCTAATCCTGATTTGAGCTCCAAATTCACGATTCCAGTTTCAAAAAATCACGATTCCAGCTTTGAATTTTAGGTTTCCCACTCAACACCTTCGATCGCGATGCTCAAAACAATGCTCGGATTCTCTGCGAAATCGGAAATCGGGAGGAACCGAGTGTATATATCGGACGTGTATTCGGTTATGGTTGGGAAACCGATACAACCAAAACCAACAATTTTTGTTATCCAACCCAATCCAGGAAAAAGAACCAAATCGTCTCCAACCAAAACCAAAACAATCGATGGAATCGGTAAGGGAAGGGAGAGAGGAGAGGGTGTAATAGGTTTTTCACAAAATAAGAGTACTTTAAATCATATAGGAGTAGTTTAGATCATTATTTTTCAAACAAGAGCATCTTAGCCCTTTACCCGATTCTGAATAAATAAAGCAAAAATTATATTGACTTTAGATACTATTATCAAATTTGGGATTTTTTTTGTCTGAAGGGTAATTAGAGAAGCATTCAGTTTATAAACTTAACTGTTATTATTATCCGTAGCTTTCGTTGGCAGGTTCAGAAATGAGCTTTGGTGGGTTGGACTAGCAACTCTAGGAACGCTATCTTCTAATGGAGGAAACTGAGACTAGAGAACATTTTGGAATTACAATTGAAACTAGAGAACATTTTAGGAGGATGTGAGGGTGGCCATGGACATTTTGAAGAAGTATGGAAAAGCATCGGATCAACGAATTAATCTAACCAAATTTACAATTTTTATAATGTGGAGAATACCGATGTTAGATCATCGGCATTTCAACTGTTGGGAGGTATAGGTTCGTATCAAGGTGGAATGTCGGAGAGTCTTAGTGTCTTAAAAAGTAAAATATTTGTCTACTTACGTGATCAAATTCAAAATCGGATAAATGAACAGTCCTCAATTTGTTATAGAAAAAAGGGAAATAGCTCTGATTTTTTAATTATAAAATAAATAAACTTAACAAAAGCATCCTTGTAATTACACTTTCATATCTGCATTCCAAGAAATTTTGACCAGCAATCCAGCTTGGCTTCTCAGTTAATACATTTCGTATACCATCAACCCAAGCTTGTAGTACATTATATATGCTTTCCTACAGTGTACGGGGAACCGGTTTACAACACAACATCAAAAAAATCCTAATCAAGTTCCGGGACTCTCAAACCGGGATTTCTCAGAGATGTCATGTCATTAAGCGTCAAGCTTCATCAGGAACACCAGTCAAAGCTTTCTTTTTACTCTACCTCTGTTTGCGTCTCTGAAAACAAACGTAGAAGTTTCCTTTTGCTATAGTCCTTTGCAAGAAGCTTGTCTTTCTTTTCTTCCTTCTTACACAGAAAGCTCAAGCCTTGGAGGGTGATACTCTGTTCTGAAAGAATCTCATCTTCGCTTCTGGAGAGAGCTTCAAAGGTGGCTAGGAGTTTAGTGGAGGCCACAGAATTCTAATCAGTTGAAGAAATAAGGTGAATCTAACACCACTTTTAAATCCAAGTCTCCCCGTTGGGGAAGAGGTGGAAAATCTAAATGAGGAAACGATTGCTGAAAGCTCTCCAGCAACTGTGAATAAGAGAAAACGACAGACTTTAGTTCGCAAATCAGACATATACACTCAACCAACTGATACATCGAGACAAAGGATGAAGCTTACATTCTCTAGTATCGGTTGTGAATACAGCTCAACAAACTTTTCTCGTAATATATTGTTTAATTTATCTACGTCGCAAGCGTGTGTCCAGAACGAGTCATGAACTCCTGTTGGAATAATTTTTACAAGAATATGTGTTAATGGACACAAGTCCAAGGTTTAGAACAACGGAGGTCCAAAAGATGTATAAGTTGTGAAAAAGGACAGAACCTGCAAAACACAAGCCTGCTTTTTTGCAGGCAACTGCAGTCATCATCATGTGAGACCCATCGAGGGAATGTATAAAATTTGGAGGAAAAGCAGTCCGCTGTCGCCTGCCAATGACCTACAATACCAACACCCAAAAAAAAACTTTTAGTAATTAGCCTGCGATGTACTCTCTGTTTCCTAACCTATATCTCTTTGTTATAAGCAAAACCAAGGTAAGCTGAGGCAGACCTTATTTGTTTCACACTGAAGTGATAAGGTCTGGAGGGATGTTTTTACCTGCATTCATTTTTTATAGAAAAGAAAATAACTAGACATTAGATTCAGGTCCAAAACAACGAGAACAATGGTTTTAGCAAAAAATGTTATCCTATCCATAAATGTTTAGAAAGACTCACAAGATGCGTTCCCTTTTGGTGGTAAGGTTGTACGACAGGAAGACCCAATGGTGTTGTCCATCGTACTGTTTCATTTTCTGCGGCAATTATCTGTTCATAGAAATATTTTTTCACATCAAGCATTATTAGAAGTCCATAAGGGAATTTAACAGACGCTGACAAAACATGCCTACACACACCTTTGCACATTCACCAAACCAACGCATGATGGCGCGTGCAGCTTCAAACATCTCATCTATAGCAGCTAATGTTACCTGCCCAAACATGACAACAAAAAAAAGATCATCATCCCCTTATAGCATTTTTTACTTTTGATTAGTTTTCAACGTACTCTCTTGAGCACGCGTTCTTTGAAGATCAGATGAATGAAATTGCCAAATTACGATTGTCCAGTGTGAGTACTTTCATCTGTTGCTAATAATATTATACCTTTGCTCCATAGCAAGCTGCCCCAAAATTTTCTTTCTCCTCACTAAATGCACTGCGCTCCTTCAACCGTCTCTTTATCTGATCCCGAGCACCAGTATAGGTGACACCATAAACTGATGTCATAACCGTCTGCTTTACCAGCTTCCTATCCACCTATAGATGTTAAACAACCGTCAAGCGGTAACGACAGACCAATTATGTGACTGTGAAAATAATGTACCCAAACAAAATACATATCAAACAACTTGTTCGCACACCAATGCTATATATATACGTTCGAATAGTTGATGCAGGAAGTCGGTCATTCATTAAAATATATTTTCTTTTTCGTGACTTAACAATGGTTTTTGCGAACGAGACACATGACATTTCTTCTCCACTATGCAAGCAAACCGAGATACACAAGGTTAGAAAATAGAAAAGATCATGAAAACTTTTTGGAAGACGGACCTCATTGAGTAACTGTCTTGCACGCAGTGCATCTGGAAAAACTTCAGGATCTCTGTCTGCATCTCGGCGCATAATATCAAGAACCCTGCAGCGTATACGCAAATGAAAATTTAAATGCATATTCATCTTCTCAGATTTAAGTCTTTAGGCAACAGATGCAGAGGTTACCTGGTAGCTATTCCTGAGTAAACATCTGCTGGCTTCTCACCTGCAACTAGATTAACAGCTTCTGCTCCTAACTGATAATAAATTATTTGAAAACAAAAATCAGAATAAAAAAGAGAACAAAAAAGAAAAAAAGATGACAAGCAGCCAGAAGACAGATAATACAAATGAAACAAGAGAATTACGGTGTCTCTCCCAAGAGCAGCATAATGCTGTAAGCCATTGCAGGAACCATCCTGGCCAGGACAGAAGGAAGGGAAATTCATTATAAGACACGCAGAACGAAAGAAAATTAACACCGGAAGTGTAAAGTCATAAGTATATATCAAGCTTGAAGGAGGAGATGTCACATGTGGTAACTTCTGCTAGAATGTACCTGATGAACAGGAATATGTGAGAGAACTGTCTCTGGGGATGGACTTCTCAGAACTTCAGTAAGATTTATGCACACAGCCAAGCACTGAAATGGATCTTCAGCCTGCAGCCACCACCTGCTTCCTTCAAGTGGTCTGTCTGCTGAATCAAATATGTCATCCAAATGATTTTCAGTGAACGCTAGCCGTCCCTCGTGTGATAACTTATCCACACCACCAGCATACAAGTTTGCTAAGTGTATCTTCAGCCAGCGTAAGCCTGAATTTCCCAGAGGCCTTCCCTCAGCAAACTCCAAAATTCCCCGACACAAATCAGAACCGAGATGATTTAAGTGTGGGGGCATGGGATATGCACGTCCCCTGAAGTCAATATTGTGGGGATAGTAAAAGCCTTCCTCATCTTTCATCTTCCGTGCTACCTGATCACATTTAAATACTTACAAAAAAAGCTTTTCAAAATGGCACATTACTTTGATGCCAATGGGGATAAAGCTCACCGAAAGCTTGAGTTCTGTGTCACAGCGCTGAGAATGTCTCTCACTGTTCTCCTTTTTAGCAGATCTGAGATCCCACTTCCATTTCTTGAGAATGCTTTCATCTTCAGTATCTGGCTTTTCGGGTAAAGGAACCTGCAGTTTGAAATTCCAAGAAATTAAAGAGGCCTTGTAATGCATACGGGATAGAAAATTTGTCTGTTGCATTATTGGACAGATGAAAAGCGGATCAATATATGGCCAAAAACACGTAGAGTAACTCACATCACTGCGATCCACCAGATCAGCAGCACGGCCACCACTGCTCCATATCCTATCTACAACCGTTAAAACTCGCTTATTGACTCTCCATTTAGTACTTCCAAGCGTATCCAGGGCCTAGTAAATGCCCATAAGATAAATTACATCAATCAACAACTGTAACTGGCTTCCCCCACATAAAGCACATAAAGAAACTGTAATCTCTGACCTCAAAGACTGGTTGTAGTTGTCCTTTAGGTGCGCTCTTAAGTGCCTCTCTTTGTTGCTTAGCTCCATGAGTTTTCATAATATAAGACGATAAGTACAAGTAAGCACCTTTATCATAACTGCAAAAAACACCAAAATGAAAGTTTAAATACCTTGCAAAACCCTCACAAATTAAAAGTCTTCGAAGCTCCTAATGAAGAAATGATGAGAATTCTCATTTGCTTTACAAATCTGGATCTTTTTTTTTATTTCTTAATTTTGTTAGATCAGCTCAGATCTGAGTACTTAGTTTTGGGCATATACAACAACTATTATATACAGTAAAAAGAGCACAAGAATTCAGTTTGGAGTTATTTTTTGAAATTATTTCAACACTTGGGGTACGTAGACAGCAAAGAAAACTCATTTACCCCAACCACTTGCGAGGGGGAACCAGCATTGGCATGTATGGTATCACCGCATATCTCCCCTGTACGACAAAAAGAAGGTGACATTCACACTTTAGATTAGATGTCTCAGTTAAATCTTACTCTCCAAATCCCAGATGTATTCATTTTATTTACCGGAGCCACCCAAGTCACACCTCTTTAGATATAATATTCAGCAAAATGGGCATAATACTTTAAGTTTGGAAAAAAATTCACTATTACTTTTTGTTAATAGTGGGTTCAATATAATCAAACTAACAAATCAAATGATAATAGGCCACCTACACTTTTTTCCAAGCCTTTGGAGACCAAAGGGTCACACTGAATTACACCATATTTTCTCCCAGATGTCCTGTTGTACACGAAATACTGAAATATGACCATCTGGCATTCAGGAAAAGAAGATAAAATACTTGAACCAATATGACAAAATTCCTCACATGTTTCCTTTAGCTACTGTCTTCATGGTATGCACAAATGCAGGTCGGACATCAGGCATATCATCCTGCTGGTCAGATGGAGACTGGATATAAGCTGTTTGTACCAACAACTCTATTAGGCGACTTCCAACCTGCAATACGAATAAGACTAATAATATTAAAATGTTAACAACTTATGCACCCAACGTAAGCTTTTTTTATTTCTCCAGCAATTTCGCAGCCCAAGCATATACATACCTTAGCCCTAATGTCTTTGTCCCATGGTTTTGTACAGTCATGTGACTGCAAGATCTTTCTAACTGCTACCAACTTCTGTTTCTTAATCAACTCGTTGACCTTTTTTTTTAATTTGTCATGTTCCTTCATTACGGTTTCATTTTCAACTTCCCTGGCCTCCTCATTGTCATCCTCTTTTTTCTTCCTGGTCTTACCCCGGAATGCACATATCCTTACCTATTCAATCAAGATCCCCCAAAAGAAAGCACTATTAGAAGACAAGACATCCAAAACACCATAGAGCAGATGAATCATAGACAAGCAAGTGGACCTTATAGCCAGGCTAATACAGAAGAAAAATAAAATACTTCACACCTCTACACAAGGGGTTTAATGCTTCATTCTATAAGAGATACATGCTAACAAATAGTCAACTCCTTATCAAGACCACGTTCCTTACATTAACATTAAGTCGAGGTTAAGTTTCAGGTTCACTTGTGACGGGAAATAGCTTTGAGAGCTAAAATTCTCCACTACAACCTATCATCCGCACACCAAGAAGATAACGAGGAAACTATTTGAAATAAACAAAACAGAAAGCACAGAAAGATGAAGCTAACCAACCTCTTGTTCGATGGCCTCGCCTACTGAACAAGCAGCATGAACAACCTTAACACAACCATTATCACCACCAGTCATCAAATAGCTCATCAACTTGTGCATTGTGATAACAGCTATCATGTCGGCAGGCAACTGATCAATGTAACGTGCATAGGCTGCTTTGTTCTTCCCTAAATTATATATTTCTTGTTCTTTAGCAACGGCATTTCGCATTGGTTCGAACCAACCAAGAAACAAGGACTTGACATAAGGCAGATTAGGTGCAAGCTTCTGCTCACACATATCCGTCAGAAGCTCTCTGTACTCAGCCGCAGCTTTTTCCCACTCTTCAGTCTCGATCTTAACTTGTCTTTTCCACAGATGATTATACTTCTTCCTCCCCATTCCACTACCTTCTTGCATCTTCCTCCGCCACGAATGACTCCTCTCCCTCTGATTATCATTGTTCACCAATTCATGTACCAAAGGCTCCTCCTCTATATCAGTGGACGAGACTTCTTCAGCCACACTCTTGTACCCTCTAGCAAAAGACCCTTCCAAGCAACTCGAAAACTCGGTGGGTCTCGTGATCTCAGTTAAACTCCGAAACCCCATTTCCTGACATCCTGAGCCCGAGTTGAATCCGAACACAGAAAACCGAAAAAAGTTGTGATTTTTCGAAAAAATGGAGTCTTGAGGAGACCCAATAACGCCACGAGTTTGGGAAGCTACGGAGGAGGACAACAATCTAGAGCGTGACCTCGAGATGGCTTGTTTAGCAATGTTTCTCCACATAGGGAATGATTGAGAAAAGGGTTTATGAACCGGAGTGAAACGATCAAATACCTTTGTCTGATTTGAAAACAACACTGGGTTCTGGGCCCTGGACATCAATCGAGCTTACAGAACTGAGTAGAACCGATAAACAAGACGGGGTGGAAGAGATTGGATCGCATGGGAAACAAAATGTAGAAACAAATCGGCAAAATTAATTGGTACGCAGAGAGTACACGAAGCCGCCTTAAACCCTTTCGTTAAAAACCCTTGCCTCTAATTTCCCAAGCCTCTGTTTTCTTTCTTTGGTTTTCTGATTCGACCCAGGTAACTGGATCTTTTCCGACCCGGAAAATAACGGCCCATAATAAAAACCATATTATAAATGTTCAATTGTGAATTTAATTATAGAAAAGTTATTAGTTTTTCTTTTCGTTTTTAAACACCTAATAAAACCATACTTATTAAAATTGTTCAGTACTTAAATTAATTTAATTCATTTAGCAGCCTTTCATCTAATTGATTCTGCCTTTGGTTTCTACTTCCACGTCTTTCATCTACTTCTCTACATGTTTGTATCGGCCGTTTCTTCTTGAATCGACCGATCCTTTGGAATCGAAGATGCACGGTGTCTTTATATCTAGATCTGGACAAGATCTCTATTTTCTGGGTTTGGTTCAAGCGATTTCCAGGTCGTATACCCTCGTTGGTTCCGGCCGAAGACTTTAGCTCACACTATTTGGAGTCATCAATGGAAGATCAAACCGAACTTCATCTTTCTGAGGTAAATCAAGTCACAATCCGCGGTCTTCTCAACTGTTTCGTTAATTCACTCAGTTCTTAAAGGTTGTCTCTGGATAAATTTGTAATCAGTTTATTGTTTAGTTTGGGTTTATGCTTTTTGAATAATTTTGATTGAGTTTAAGCTGAGAATGGTTTTGTTTGGCTCCGAAAACCGTTTTGTTAGTCGGTTCTGGACTCCAGGAACATTTTGTGTTCACCGGCTTTTGACCCCGGGAACGTTTTGTGTTCGTCGGTTTTATGCATTTCCGATCTTGTGTTCTGGTTCAGTTTAATAAAATATCTTTTAAAGGAAAAAAATCCACGAACATACAGTCATACACCATTATTCAAGATCAAATCTTTTTTTCTTATAAATATAAAGTTAAGCTAATAAATCGGTATGTTGTGAGTCATGTGGCTCAGTGATAACGACAAAATAATGTTTCAAGGTTAGGGTTTTGACGGCGCCCCTCTTCCTTCGTTTCTGATCGTAGCTTTATCAGTTGGCGTGCAGTGGCTTCCTCAGCACCGACGTCGGCCTCTCCTCTTTATTTTTTTTCGTTCTCATCTGCCCTTCAATCTCCGTTCTTCTCTAAGTGTTGCCTGGATAGATATAAGTAGAAGGTGAAATAGATCTCTTCCTCTAGTTGGATGTTATGAGGTTGTGGTTTTCTTTGTTGGGGTTGATCTCTCTTTGAGATAGAGCTTATGGTTGTGGGTTTTTCCCTCTTAATTTATGGAGTCATTGTGTCTCTACTGTTGTTGGTTCATTGATATTTAGGTGATAGAGTATTGTGGTCGTTTTTTTTTTGTTATCCAAAGATACTAGTGCAATTAGGAGACTTGAAAAAGCATATATATAAGGTTCAAAGAAACTTATGTTATATGGAAAATGATATTGGATCTTCAGACGGATAACGATTTGATAGCATTGGATAGTACCCTAATCATGGTTTTAAGATTTTCCAGATGTGTTTCTCTTTATTGATCATTAACTTAGTTTCTTTGATCTTTTTGTTCGGGCATGTTTTACTATGTTTTGGAGCTTAATTTTTTGCTTCGAACATATTGTTATGCTATGTTGTGGAGCTTAATTTTGTCTTTTAATACGTTAAGAGACAAAACTTGCATCATAGTTACATTTCTGGATCCAAACTTACAAACATAGAAAAGCTCTCCGGCTCACATTTCTAGGAGCCGCCGTCAAAAGAAGTGTGAAGGCCATCACCATCGGCAATCTTCATGGCTCTCCCGAAGCCCCCCCCACCTCCACGAGGTATGAGACGCAACCCTTTGAAACCATCGCCGTGGAGCTCCGTCGGGTGTTGCCGGCTTCTTATCGAAGTTCCGGATGAACACACCTCACCCTCGCTTCTCCTTCATGCTCCGGTCACCCTCCTCCTCCAGGACCTCTAACTTACCACAACCACCAGAGGAGAGAAGCCACATTTTCACCCTCAACCCACGCCTCCCCCAACCCCCACTCCCGACGGCTCCTGGCGGGTCAGATCCACACCACCACCACCACCACATCCCTGCCCAGAGTCGCTGTCCTCCTAACACGACGAGACCACTCCTACTCCCGCAAACTAACACACCAGGACCAAAGAACACATCACGAGGGCTCCTCCTCCCCCTCTCTCCAACCACATCTCGAGATGTTAGATCCATGCTTATGTTGGAGTCAAGCTATTATCGTGTCCTCTCAGGCATGATGCCTGAAGATCTTTATGATCGACTTCACTGCTGTCTTCGAATCGTATCCGTGATGATTCTAAATGGTGGTTCAGCTTCCACAACGATTAGGGTTTCCCCATTTCTTCTAGGCTCTGTGCTAAGTGGGCTTTGGGTCAAGACTTCTTATTGGGCTTGGGCCATAACTTTGTCCACCTTTTGAAGACAAAATCCTCAAAGGTTGAGAAACTCAGTACTTGGGTATCAAATCCCAACATGTCTTCCTTCTCTCATAGAGATACCACCAGTTTTTTAGATTTGTCCACAATGGCAAACTCTTCTCAAACGTCCTCCTATCAGGGCCAAGAGAGATCTATTCCACAATCCTCTTCCAAGGAAGAGAGAACCTTTTTATTAACTTTCCTCTCTATGAGAGGTGTCCATTGATCGGGTCCAATCCCGGGAAAAACGTTTTTCCTAACCGTTTTGTTATCTTGTGTAATGGTTCCAACGGGACCGAAAGATGCAACGAAGCTCATTTCAAGGTCTTGGAATGGTTGTCAACGTTACATTCTATGGTGACTAAATTTGAGAATTGAGTATACGATGCAATTTCCTTGTGATTTTCTTTGTTTGTGATATCTTCGAAAACCCTTCCAATATTCTACCAAAATTCAAATAGTTTGATGTTCAATAATTTTATTGCACTTTTTTCTTTGAGTTTGTATTCGCTGATCGGCTAGCAAATCGAGATATGTTCGTTATTGCATTTATCCTTGTAACCGAGTAATCTATGAATAAATTAACAGTTTGACCCAAAAAAAAAAGCTTACAAACATAATTATAGTTAATTAACAATTATCTTATAATGGTTGAGTAAAGGACTACTTCGGATGGAGATCAATAATAGGAAAATTGCAAGAGGTTTTGAATCGAAGATGTAACATCCTGGTTTACGATATGTAGTGGTGTATATGGAAAGGTTTAAAAAGTTTGACTTAGCTACATATGTCAACAAAGTGCTTTTATATTTTTGGTCACTTGTCCAGAGAGAACCCCATGATTAAGTGAGCTTGAGCTGGAGCAATTTAATGATGGTTGACCTACTGGGAAGTGATTCTCGGTACCGTGTGAATGAGGACAAAACCCGGTGAAAAATCTCAGGGTGATTGCAGGGATAGTAAACAAGTCTTTTGAGTCTCTCATATTTAAGTCACGACCCTCGGACAGAGGTGAGGCCCATGGACCTAGAGAAAACATGGGACCTCGCTGGTAGGGGCAGCCGGGGCGCTACAATTTCTCGGGCTCATGGCCCGAGAGAGGACATGGGGCCTCACTGGTAGGGGCGGTCGGAGCGTTACAATTGGTATCAGAACCGTACCCAGACGTGTGTGTAGTCATATGAGATTGTGGGGGTCGAATCCCCCATCACACGGACGAAATGGCTAAGTATAGAAATGCGACAAGCCGAGCTAACCATAGCTAGGAACCTCGGCTTAATACATCATTCATAGAACGCCGAGGGGTTGTATGAGAATCGGCTCCTCGGCATAACGAATATACTTGCGCGACGAGCACCCCCGAACTATGCAGTGCTCGGCGCGAACCTCCACTCTCAGAGAAACCGAGGGCTCGGCAATACGTATCCCACGATCCTGCCCCGAGCACCGAGCTCTTCAACACAAGAAAAGGGGCTCGGCGTAGTGACCAAACTCGGTTAACGAGGCCTAGGAGTTTACCTTAATCAACTCCTCGGCCAATCTTTGCCATTCTCGAAAGG
>OVAP01005806.1:0-12563 GCA_900406295.1 Aurinia saxatilis
CAAACTAGTAATTATTGAAAAGATTAACCCTATTCTAGTGAATTTCTCTTTATAATTTTGTATATTAACCTTTTGTGTGAGGATGGGGAACCGTAAAATGAATTATGATGGAAACTCCTTCTAAACACAAAATCTGCGTGTAGTGGGGATCCAGCCCCTAATAACATTAAAAGTAAGGTGTATAAAAAAGAAAGCCACTGTCCACCTGTATGGACGCCCAGTTTTTCTGGGTTAGAGCCAACACAAACGCAAAACAAGGATTAGTCATCAACAAAGATTCTGGCTACCCAGATGGATGGACCAGTGGCAATATTTGATTACAATCTGAAGTGTTTGATCACACTTTGCGCAATGAGTGTTTTACCTTTGTTAATATATGCAGTTGCTAAGTCTAATTTTCAAGTAAAAATTGATCCAATAACTTACCGAGTTCCTCGCTGAGAAAAGAGAAATACGGTCATTTTTTAGGTTAACACCGCATAAAAAATATGTAGAACTAAAGCACATTGATTGTTTGGGTGTGCTTTTTACTGATCCAAATTCATAGTTTTCTATAGCCGGCAACGTGTTTCAAGGAAGCTTATGAATGGTAACTCGTGCAAAGTCGGTCAACATGGATAAAATCTGGCAGATTTGTATATAAGTACACTGACAAAAAAGCTAGATTGTGATTTTCTAGGATACAGCCAACCAAAGAAACAATCAGTTAGAACATCAACTTCGGTCTTCAGATGGTCTTTTGGTGGACGCCACAACTTGTGCAACCACCATTTTCTCGGTCAATTTGATCAATAATGCAACCAACAATTCCAAAAGAAAAATAAATCATAATAACAAAATTCAGTGGTAACAAACATAATTGCATTAGGTTTGATTTATTAAAACACCAAAAGATTCCAAAGCTTCAGCGTTTTTAGAAAAAAAAGCATTACATCAGCGAGCATACTCACGTGACTCTGATCTCTCAGACCGCTTGTAATCACGTTCATATCTATAGTCATCTTCCTCCATCTTATCATAGCGATGACTATACCGGTCTGTGTCCCCTTGATCGTCTTCATAGTACCCACGGCTCTCTTCTGGCTCACCATGTCTGTCTCGGTCATGGTGCTTTGACCCGCTTCGCTCGTATTCCGCCTCTCTCTCACGGGACTTACCACCACCCTCGTGCTCATATTCACCTCCTTCGTAATCCCTCTCCTTCCTTCTATCACGGTCGTGATCCCTTGTAGTACGATCTCGTCCCCTGTCACGATCACGACGGTCTCTGTCTCCTCTGTCACGGTTCCGGTCTCGATCACGTCTGCTGTCTTTTTCTCTATCCCTCTCTCTGCCGCCTCTGTCACGTCTGCTTTCTCTTTCTCTATCTTCTCTGGGTCTGTCATGTGACCGCTCTCGAGGCTGTTCAATGGATAGCTCCCGAGACCTTTCTCGTTCCCTTTCTTTTCCCTTTTCCCGAGACTTCTCACTGGACAGACAAGGCCACAACGTTATCAGCACAAAATTTCGTCACAATAAGGTAAACGAACTTAGTGATGAATGAAATTGAAAATATGGGTACCGCTCTTCCCGTGGTCTTGTTGGCTCTTCTGACCGGGAGCCTCTTCCTTGCTGTTGTTGATCCCCAACAGTTTCTTCACCGCCACCGACTCTTGAGGTCCCAAGTCCACCACCAAGCCTGCGTGGACGCCAGTTTGGGACGGTTCTACCTCTCTCAACATCAACCAACACTCTTTTACCATCAATCTTTTGTCCATCAGCTTGTTTATATGCAGCTGTAGAAATTTCAACAAACCACATTGCATAGTCAATAAACATTTCAAGGAGAAAGAATGGATTCAAGGAAAACAGATGCAATGGAACCTTTCATGTCACGGGTGTGCATGTACTCGATGAAAGCGTATCCTCTTGGTTTATTGGTCAGCTGATCCGTCACCAATTGTACCTGAGGAGTTTCAGAAGAAGACATTAACAAATCACAGATCTGCAAGAACCTCGTCAAATTTAAGATAAAAAAGAGTGTTCCATATCAAACAAACAGGCAGCTCCATAAGGCAGGCAACCTTTATTTTAATATGCTTCCAAATCCAAGACCGTCACGACCCACATCAAGAGAATTGGCAGAAAAATGGATGCATTGCAGCAAATTTACCATTTCTGAAGGGTCTAATAAACCACCCCTTACCAGGGCATATAGATGTCTTTAAAACGCAGATTACTACAAATGCAGAAAAAATGTGCACCTTCATAATACGAAGACACGGATACTAATTTTTTTTAGATGGTACAAATGAGAGAAGGTTTTCTGATACTCCCAACTCTAATTACCAACAGTATACAGAGTACAATACCAGGAACCTTACTTGCTTAAAAATAAGCATATATGTATTCACCGCCCAAGTCAGTATTTCTGCTTCCAGATGAAGCATTTCTGCTTCCAGATGAAGCATTTCTTTAGAACTGAAGGCTTTGGGAATAAGGCAGAAAATATTTCTAACTAGCTTACCACAATGAGATGAGTTCAGATTAAGTAGGTACCTCATAAAACCTTGTGCCTACAAACTCTCTACCATCATAAAAGAATAGAGTATTTGTCCTCTGGCGGAACAGATAATTGGAAAGAAACTATACCAGTTCAGATTAAGTAGGTATCTCAGAAGAGGTTTTGTATGTTACACGAGAATGACTTTAAGCATCTATAATTTGGTTGCTTGAGAATATTCTAAGAGACTAGATGGCTTTGCACAATCTATGCAGGAATGGATAGCAAAATAGTATTAGATTTTTGATCTAGTAGGAGAGCGGCAATATTTTTAGGGAACTCAAAATTCAAACCTTGGAAGGCTTCTCTAAATAAAATATAACATATTGAGCAGAAAGCTTGTGAGGAGGAAGCCATTACAAAACTTCTTACCGAACCCGCAAGGGAATGCTTAGAATAACCTACCCGTTTAATTGGTCCATAAGATTCAAACTCCCTTTTAATCTTACTCTCAGCGGATTCGTAGTTCTGCGAAACGTTAACACAGGCCAAAGTCAAATACAATAAAACTAATCTGTCTAAGGAAAGTCATTCAACATAAAACAGCAAACTTACAAGTCTTGAAACGAATAATGTCTTGTACGGATCTCCAGAAGCATTCGGATCATTATTGGGGTCATCTGCAAATAAAATTCAAACTAGTATGAGGGCTTGAAAGCAACATATTGACACATATAAAATGTTTAGAGAGTGGCGGATTACATTTCTTTAAGTCCTCAGCAGCCTTTTCAACACCTTTCTCAAGTCGCGATTTCTGAATTCTCTCCTTCTTCTGCGCCTGGACAGTGAAACAAAGAAACGCAACCATAAGACCCTGAAACTTTGTTAAAAGCTGAGATATTTGAAACAGTGTAAGGTGCATGGTCATACAGGCGTTTCAACTTGTGGCTTAGGTGGGGCGTATTCTGGATCCCCAGGCTCAGCAAAGTTAGTCACAAACAGGGCCATGCCTAAAACGAATACACACAGAAACAAAATCACATCAAGAGCTCTTGTGAACAAAGTTATAAAACGTAATAAAGACCTGTATACGGGGGGCATTTTCTCTTCTCTGGAGGTGGTTTATACTCCAATGGCGGTCGTGGCTCAAAGAGCTTCAAGAGATTGTTTGTTAAGCCAGTAGGGTGGCTTTGACCCATCTGCAAATTACAAAGATTCATGATATTAACATCTCGAGATCAAAATCTCAATAATAGACCCCATCAAAAACTAAGTTCCGAGTGTTGCAAATCAAGTATCAAACGATCAGAGTGTTTCAATCAACAGATTCGATATTGGAACTTAGCAACGAAACTAAACAAGAGTTAATGGAGACGAACCAGCTTAAGCTGAAGAACATTGGCTCTGTTGTTAGTCTTGGGGCGGGCTTGAACGGCGGCGTTCAGGTTACGCATGAAGGGATCGCCGGAATCTCCCATGGCGACCAAGAGATCTCAGCTTAGGGTTTTTCCGGATTTGCAGCAGAGACGAATCAATGTTAACAAAACCCAAAATTAATCTTGAACCGGATTCCGGTTTTCAGGAAATCGGAAGAGATAACAAACAGTATTTGAATTGAACCCCTGAAATATCAAACGACACGGCACCGTCTGGTAAAAGTAATAAAGCGCAATTCTGTATCTTTTTTTTCTTTATTACTTAATTCATCTTGGACGATGGATAGAATACAATCAGGAACATAATCATAATGTATACAAGTAGAGGAACTTGGCTGCCACTTAAACTCTGAATCCCTTCGCTAGTTGTGGGATATCCCCAATCCAGTTTTGATGAGTGAAGTGTAGTCTGTTTCCATTCAATATTCTTTGATTATCACCCTATACAATGATCCTTGTCTTCTCAGATGTTGCAGTTCTTGATATAACACTTGGTAGCTGTGACAATAACCAACTTTTAGATCCCTGCATCGCACCCCACCAATACAATCAAGAGTGAGCTCCACATTGGGTGCCAACTCCGTACATCGCCACCAGGGACAAAACTAAGCCAACCTCATGACTCAGAACTCTGGAGTGTCACTTCTAAACACGCTTTTATAATGTGGACTAAACAACTAGATATGCTTCTTATTATAGCCAGATTAGTCTCATATAGAATTCAAATCCTCTTAACTTAAGCAACAGGTCCAATTCTTCAATTATGATGAGAAAAGCTCTATGTTTATCTATGACTGGAAATTGTCAAACCTGTAACTAGAAACGCGATGAATAGTTACCGGTGACGGTGATTGGTTTGTGAATAGTCTGAACGAATGGCCTGCAAATATTACCACATCTCTCTCAGCATGTCACGAGTGACTAGACCAGCGCTCTCAAGAATTTTCTCAACGATCTTTTGTCCATCAGCTTGTCTATATGCCTCAGTAAGAGGACTGAAAAGTAAATGCAATGGACAGTTGAGCAATCATCAAATAAACCAAGGTAGAAAAGTAAATTAGCAAATCAAAAGATCAGATATCAGAACTCTAGCGTTTTTTATATATCAACTAAACAGACAACTCTATAAAGCGAGAAACCTTTACTTAACAGGTTTCCAAATCCGAGACACATCAAGAATTGGCAGTAAAATGGATGCATTGTGGCAGGTGTAGCATTTATGAAAGGTCTAAGTACAAGTTCTTACCAGGATACAGAAAAGCTCAGAATGTATAAAAAGGGCCAGCCAGATCAACTTCAAGAGTGTAATCCTGAAAGTAACGAGCTTATATTCACTGCCTAAGCCCGTATCATGCTTCCTTTTGGGACAGAATGGCTTGTGAATATAGGCAGAAAATATTTCCTAGGCATACGAGTTGGCCATTACCTCACTGATTAGGAAATCCTTTCTCTTAAAACCTGCTCTACACCATAGTAAAAGGACATGATAAGCTAGACCGATGGAATACGAAGCTTAAAAAGTCTAGAGATAAGAGATCAACCAGCTTAAGCTGAAGAACATTAGCTCTATGATCATTCTTGTTAGTCTACCAAAACCAGAATGTTTCTGAAACCTGATTGCGGTTCTTAAGCACTGGGTCAAATATCCCTTCTGATGTCGTCACCAACTAATGGTATTCCTTATTGAGAAAATTATGGTGAAATAGCTCCGGTCTTGGATTATGACAAAAAGTAGCTAATCTCTACCGTGGGGAACAGCTCATTGTTTACAAAACTCTTGTCTCTGCATTAGCTTTCTGATGGAGAGTATATACTCTTGTATCATACTCTCTTGCCATGTCTGTCTCATTTCCAGATCGACCTCCTTATTAATCTCGCTCCCTCCTATCGCAGTCTCCTTCATGATCCCGTCCACTGTCATTTTTGCTGTCCCTGGTCTTGAGACAAGGCAAACGAGTTGATCAACTGTTTTAGTGTCCATCAGCTGTACGAAAAACCAACAAAGTTCACGATGCAGAATCAGAGAGTGAGGAAAACGAAACAGATGCGATGGGACCTTTCATAATATATCATTTGGGTCACCAACTGAACCTATCAAAGATCTGGCAAGAACGATATCAAATTTCAGATAAAACCTTTCATTTCCGATTGTTACCAAACAATAACCGATGTAGAATCTGGTGCTTGCAAGGGATTTACCAACTAACCTCTAGAGAGAGGGAGAATCAGAAATAATAGACGAACGGAAGCGTTTGATCTCGGAGCTCGGCTAGGCACAAACCAAAATTATCAAAACCCAAATTTCATCTTAAAACGATGCCGTGTTAGTGAATAACGTTTTTTTGGCTTAGTAGATGTGGTGAATGAAAGGTATCATTAATTGACACGTTTGGTTACATGTGATGTGAATGGAAAAGAGATTGGTTAACCAAAACACTGGTCGCTAGGAAGTGGACCGGGAACCGACCCGTTGTTCAAAAACTGAAGACCCAACACCACAATAATGGCTAAAGCCGACAAGTACGACAAGCCCTCTACAGCACCCAACAACCCAAACGGCCCATTAGGCAGACCCGACCCAGTTTTTGTCTTAGTGTACAGAGACCAGCCCACGATGCCCACCACCACCAAGTAGCTCACACCTTCCAAAGCCCCGACTGAACCGGCAGGTCCTGGAGGCAAACCACACCCTGTGGTCTTCAAAGTGTAGAGGGACCATCCTATAACCGGCGTTGACACTAAACCGCCTGCTATAGCTACCTTTTCTACAACTCCAACACTCTCCGTATTGTCCTTGGCCTTTGCTACAACCCTACACAACGGCTTTATTGGTTGCCGCATCACTGTTCTGTGGTGAAACGACGGTGGTAGAGTGGCGGAGTTCGGAGACAGTAGAAACATCTTTAAGAGATGGAGAGAGAGAGAGAGAGAGAAATATTGGATTGTGAACACTCACCTGTCACCACACACAAAGCCTATATTAAATTTTTGGTATATGCCTCGAGGGCCGTTTGATCTAAATGCATCATAACATACTACGACAATCCTAGCAAACGCATCTTGACCAATCGCTATACGACATGTGTAAGTGCAAAGGATGTAAAACCAAAGACACATATGACTCAAAAGATTTATCCACATAAGCATCTTACAAGACCCTCTAACACGGAAACAAGGTCTCGAAACTATCCTTTGGTTGTCTTTTTTTCTTTCTTGTTTTTGTTTGTGCCTTCCCTCCATAAAGTTGGGTTTCTAAAAAGGCGGTAAATCCATGTTCAGTAACCGTCATTTGAAAATCCACCAGCCTCACCATAACTAACATTTGAACATTCAGATATAGCCGTACTCATCCAGAAGGTGTAGAGCTTCTTATCCACCCAAAACTCTGATAGTAATGTGTTTACATGTTCAGCCTTCCTCGTCATCAACACCATCATCATCGTCGTCATCGTCATCATCATCCTCGTCGTCATCTTCATCATCCTCGTCGTCACGTTTTCTCTTCGCACGAGACGATGGCAGGGACTGGTCAGGGATTGGCATGTCATCTTCAACTTCTTCATCCGGATCGTTGTCTTCATTGATGGGCTCGATGTCACTTCCCACAGCATCATGATCTTCCATTTGAGACACTGGCTGAACAAGGTACCCTTCACCTGATTCTTCATCCTACCAAATTCATCAAATTCTAAGTTAGCCTTGAACACAAAAGAGAGAGTTCAACGTAAAGCATAACATTTAACAAATCAAAACTTCACACACGGACCCAATAACAAAATAGTCAATTTAAGCATTGATTGTCTTGACCAAAAAAAAGAAGCATTGATTGTCTTCAATAGCAAGATGAGTTCACTGTAAACCTAACCTGAAACTTTGAGCTGCAAACGAAGCACTACAATTCTGGAGGGAAATTTCAAAACCATGCAAGAAACTTAAAGCACCAAAAACATACTCAAGACATATCTTAAACGTCAACTATCAATTATCAAAGTCTAAACTCCTAGATACCAGGAACACACTGGACTCAGGCATAAGCTTTTGTCGAACTGAATTGTTAAGCCTATCAAGAACATGCCATAGCAACTTGGTACCATAGAACTAAAACTAGGAGCACAGAACGAAATTGAAATTATCAGTGAAACCCAAGCATAGCAATCACAAATCCAAACAGTGCATATGATTATAAGTACCAAGTATCTCACCTCCTCTTCACCATCATCTTCGTCGCCAAAATCCACATCATCCTCAACTCCTTGGTCGTCTTCCCCAGTCTCACCATCGTTATCCTCATCATCATCCCCTTGCTCATGCCCATCAATCTCGCCAGCATTCATTGCTCGTCCTGTGCTCCCTGGAACACCAAGACCACGATCATCGTTATCCACCTCCTCTTCATCATCATCCTCTTCGTCATCTTCTTCATCATCAACCCCATCTTCCTCGTTGTCACTATCTTCAATCTCATGCACCTCAACCACATCATTATCTTCCCCTATTTCCTCCTCATCAATCTCCTCCCCAGACTCGCTATCCTCCCCATCATCTTCCCCTTCCTCTCCATTTACAGCAAGACGAAACCCATTAGCCCTGTAACTCGTCCCATTAACTCCAGTAGCTTCATCATCCTCCGCATCACTCTCCTCGTCCTCGTCAACATCCACAACACCATCGAGCCTCTCACTATGCCCGTTACTCATCCAAGGAGCCTCAGTTCTTTCGTCCCCATCAACCTCCCCACTTCCAGGATCCTCCTCATCACCTTCCTCCTCTTCTTCCTCATCCTCTTCGTCTTCTTCGTCATCTTCATCATCAGACTCAGGCCTCTCGTTCCCTTCAGCATCCGTCTTATCTAAATACTTCAAAGTCTTAATCAAAGCAAAAACCCTAGATCGATAATCCTTAACCCTAGTGACAGGACACTCATACAGATCAAGAGAAACAAGCTTGAGCTGAGCCAAAGGAGCAAGATCCTCAACAAACTGGATCCGGTTGTTAGACAAATCCAAGTCACGCAACGAATCTAGCCCAGCCTCAACGAGAAACTCAAGACCCACAGTGATACGATTATCAGATAAGATAAGCTTTTGAAGATTGGCAAGCTTAGGAAACTGCTCAAGCGAAGATACACCAATATTAGCTATAGAAAGATGCTGGAGATTCTGGAACCTCTCGAGAACATCAGGAGGTGGTAAACGTCCCTGAACGCATTTAACAGCACCATCGAGTGTAAGCGTCCGTGTAGCTAAATGGTCCGTTTGACCATCTAGAGCCGCTTCCACAGCTCTTTCCCAAATCTCATCCATCAAAACAAACCCACCAGCTTTCACGATTCTGGCTCCGGAGGAACACACGGAGAAGAAGATTCACACGAAAACCCAGAAAAATTAAGAAAAAAGGAGACGAACCCACGAATCTCGATGGAGGTAAGAGTTGATTAGAGGAGACAGAATCGAAAACCCCTTTGGAATTTTTGATGGTCTACCGGCGTGAAGGAAACCCTAATTTTGTACGGTCACCACCAGTCGCCACTAAAACCTCGTGAGGAAGAAGAAAACCTAAACATCGTCTTTTTGTTGGGCTCTTTGATTTGGGGCGGGTTGAGAAAACGGGCCAAATACTTGGAGCGGGTGGTTTTGAACAATTTTTGCGAGTGTCGTTTAACCGTTGGATTTATATGTCTAGGATCAATGACGTGGAGGAAGGGACGGTAGAGATTGAATAGTTTTGTGTTGGTTCTCTAGAAAGACGTAAGGTTTGGATCTGGACATCTTCGACACGTCTCTATTGTGTGCAACTAATAGTGGACCCCATTCTTTGACATATTTTCCTATAACGCCATTATCGCGGGTTTTTTTTTTCCTTTTATTTTTTCTTTTTCAAGATGAATGACAACTTATTCTTTTGAATTTTTTTGTAGATTTACTGTTTTTTCAGTATTTTCACACAACTTAATAATATTAGGGAAATTGTATTCAATAACTAGTTTTGGAGTCAAAATTAGTTTTGTTCAGTTCCAATTTTGATAAAAAAATACACTACTTGAATTCTCCAAATTATCTTTATGTACGGTTGTACAAAAAAAAAAAAATTGTACAACATTTGACAACAATTTATAAAATAGAAATTTAAATAAATTTCAAAATATTTTTTCAAAATTAGTACGACACTCATTTTATCCCCACCCCTCTTTCTGAACCGTCTTCTTTCCCCTCTTTCCCCTTTTCTCCTATTTCTCTAAAAACCATATTTCTCTCTCAACCATCTCTCTAAACCATCTTCATCGTTGTACAATTCTTCATTCTTATCGTTGTTTGACTCAATTCTTCATCGTGGGGTCAAATATCTCCCACCTAATACCCGAAGACAAACGGTTAACATAAATGACCAAGTCTCCATCTATTCAGGCCGAGGTCGCANCCCAGAATAAAAGGGCCTTAGGCCCATAGGAACGAGCCGACCTGAAGGCGAGAATGAATCGGGAAGATACGAGAGGATCTAGGAGTTTAACATATCTCTAANGAGTGACCTCGGCCAAACACTTTTTGGTGCAATGACGAAGAAGTCTTCTTAAGTCACTTCCTCGGCATTACCCACATAGCAAAATACGCCGAGCACCTTAAACCAAATCATGAGCTCGGCATAGTCCATTATACTCGTAAAACCGGGGACATTATCCGAATCATGTCCTCGGTCGTCCCTGAGAATGCCGCGGCACACACGCAGCCGAGGACACGATCAATAGTTTGTCCTCGGTTAGACTTCTATTCGTCATGACAGGCCGAGGAAATAACAAGAATCATGTTCTCGGCCCATCACTGTCACTCCCCTTAGGCCGAGCTTTCCAGCCAACAACAGTGGGCCGAGCAGCCCAGAATAACAAGGCCTTAGGCCCACAGGAACGAGCCGACCTGGAGGCGAGAATGAATCGGGAAGATACGAGAGGATCTAGGAGTTTAACATATCTCTAAGTCGGCATATCTGTGTATAAATATCTCCTTAGGTTAAACTTGTAGATCATCTCTTTCTAGCCGAGCAAAAACCCTAAAAGCTTACGCTAAGAAAGATCTTTTTCTCTAAATAAAATTCAAAGCAACCTCTTGCTAGATCTTTCTGTTTGTGTCCACTCTTTGTATCGAGTCCCTCGTTAAGNTCATCACTGTCACTCCCCTTAGGACGAGCTTTCCAGCCAACAACAGTGGGCCGAGCAGCCCAGAATAACAAGGCCTTAAGCCCACAGGAACAAGCCGACCTGAAGGCGAGAATGAATCGGGAAGATACGAGAGGATCTAGGAGTTTAACATATCTCTAAAGTCGGCATATCTGTGTATAAATATCTCCCTAGGTTAAACTTGTAGATCATCTCTTTCTAGCTGAGCAAAAACCCTAAAAGCTTACGCTAAGAAAGATCTTTTTCTCTAAATAAAATTCAAAGCAACCTCTTGCTAGATCTTTCTGTTTGTGTCCACTCTTTGTATCGAGTCCCTCGTTAAGAACCTCGAACAAATAGTGATTGTGTGATTTTACCCACACAATTTGGCGCCGACTGTGGGGACCCGTTAACAACTTTCTCACAAACCGAATCCCTAGCAAAAACTCATGTCTGACAAACAGCAGGCACCTCCGGCCGGGCCACGACCAGGATCGGCCGAGCACCCGGACGTTATGCGCACTATACGCGACGAGCAGGGAGTGGAGCGCCTCTAGGTAAACCCCGAGGCCGTTGCAACCACTCTGGCCGACCTATCCCGGAGAGCNATCGGCATATCTGTGTATAAATATCTCCCTAGATCATCTCTTTCTGGCCGAGCAAACCCTAAAAGCTTGCGCTAAGAAAGACCTTTTACTCTCAATAAATTCGAAGCAACCTTTTGCTAGTTCTTTCGGTTTGTGTCCACTCTTTGTGTCGAGTCCCTCGTTAAAGAACCTCGAACAAATAGTGATTGTGTGATTTTACCCACACAATTTGGCGCCGACTGTGGGGACCCGATAACAACTTTCTCACAAACCGAATCCCTAGCAAAAACTCATGTCTGACAAGCAGCAGGCACCTCCGGGCGGGCCACGACCAGGATCGGCCGAGCACCCGGACGTTGTGCGCACTATACGCNAACCGAGAGTAGTGCCAACTCGGGCCCGAAATTCCCTTAACTTCGATGATGACTTCAACACTCCCGCTAACACCTTTAAAATAACAGATCCAGCCCGTCNGCATGAGACGGTCAATCACAGAATCCTAAGCCAGCTAAGCACAATCTCCACCCAACTAGCGGCGACTCGGAAATCACCGAGAGTAGTGCCAACTCGGACCCGAAGTTCCCTTAACTTCGACGATGACTTCAACACTCCCGCTAACACCTTTAAAATAACAGATCCAGCCCGTCTTCCACCCCCTCCTCCACGGAAAGGGAACGTAACGACAAACCGGTTCGACGCCGAGCAAGATAACCGTGACAGGAGGACCCAAGAAACGGCCCGGGAGACCGAAGAACAGACTAAGCAGCCGGAAGTCATCGAGACAGTCGAAGTGACCGACGACGAGCTCGACCACGCCGAGAAGGATGATCAGCGAGNAAAAGGGAACGTAGCGACAAACCGGTTGGACGCCGAGCAAGATAACCGTGACAGGAGGACCCAAGAAACGGCCC
>OVAP01005807.1:0-12562 GCA_900406295.1 Aurinia saxatilis
TCTGTACACTTGCAGTCAGAAATACAAGGGTAAAACTTTGTGTATCATTCGCAAGAGATCATCGAAACTTCCCGGTAAAAAGCAATGCTTGCTTCAAGGCTTCGAGCGTGGCTTCGTCCCCTATCCCATCGAGCTATGTCAGGGTGAACTTGAACCTTGCGATAAAATCGCGGAGCGACTCGTTCTGTCCTTGTCTTATGTTCCACAGATCCTTACCCGTCGGCTCGGTTCCGGCCGGAATAACATACCGGGCTAGGAATTTACTCTGGAGGGTGTTGAAGTTGTCAACCGAGTATGGGTCGAGCTTTATAAACCAACGAAGGGCTTCCCCATCTAAGTGCTCGGCGAAGAGGAGGCAGAGCCCGGCGTCCCTTTGTCCCGGTGGGAACCGTGCTCTGCTCATAGCAACGTGGAAGGCGACTAAGTGCGCCTTTGGGTCGGTTAAACCTTTGAAGACGGGGATTTTCATCTTTCCGGGATCAAGAATGCTGACAGCTCTGATTTCCGGGATGAACGGAGTTCGTCTCGCTTCTTCCAGCATACGGTCGATTGCTGGGGCTGATGAGGTTGCTCGGTGAACTTGGTTCTGCACGGCCTTGAATCCATCGTTAGTTAGAGCGATCCTTGCTCTCATCTCTTCCAGTTCACCGCGAAGATCGCATCGCTCATCTTCCTCATACTGATTGAGCTCATCGTCGGACACTTCGACAGTTTCTACGCCGGCCTCCGGACGCTTGGTTCGTCCCTCGGTTTCCTCGGCCTGCTCGGTTTCCGAATCTCTCATGTTGTGATCGTCCTGATTGACAACCGATCTGTTAGGAGCTGGGTCTCCTTTCCGTGGAGAAGGGGGAGGAAGACGAGTGGGTTCCATTATCTTGAAGGTATTGGTGGGTGTATGGAATCCATCATTGAAGTTAAGGGGAACTTCGAGCTTGGGTTAGAACTCTCCTCGGGGGCTTCCGAGTCGCGGCTAGCTGAGTATAAATCGTGCTCAACTGGCTGAGGATTCCAAGGTTTACAGTCTCCTGCTCGGCAGCCTTTCGGGCAAGGTCGGCCAGAGTGGTCGCAACCGCCTCGGGATTCACGTCGAGACGTTCCACGCCTTGCTCGTCTCGTACAGTGCGTATGACGGCAAGATGCTCGGCCGATCCTGCTTGTCGTCCAGCCGGAGGAGTTTGTTGTTTGTCGGATATGGTGCTTGCTAGGGTTTCGGCTTGTGAGAAAGTTTATTTGGCTACCCACAGTCGGTGCCAAATTGTGTGGGTAAAATCACACAATCACTATTTATTCGAGAAGTTTTTGGGAAAACTCGAATCAAAGACCTCGTTACAAACAAGAAGTATCTAGCAAAGAATTGCTTTATTGATATGTAAAAGATAGTCTTTCGTCATTTAAGCTTTTAGGGTTCTTAAGCCAGAAAGAGATGATCTACAAGTTTAACCTAAGGAAGTATATATACAGAAGTATGCCGACTTAGAGATATGTTCAACTCCTAGATCTTCTCGTATCCTTCTGCTCACCTTTCCTTTTCTCTTCAGGTCGGCTCGCCTAGTTATGGGCCTGGATGTCCTCGGCTTCCCTTAACAAGATATGGGCCTTCCTGCTAATCGCTCGCCCCATCAGGTGACAACGAGCTCGGCCTTTCAAGAATGACAAAGGTTGGCCGAGGGATTGATTAAGTTAAACTCTTCGGCCTTTTGACCAAGAATTTGTTCCTTATGCCGAGCTCTTGTCTTATGTGGAAGAGCTCGGCGTTCTGGATAGGACCATGTGATAAGTGTCGCCGAGGATTCCGTGGACAAAAGCCCTTGGCTCCTTCGAGACTGAGGATGCACGCCGAGCGTTATTAGGAGTCTCTGTTTTACGCCGTGGGTGTGGTTCAAGTAAACTCCCTCAGCACTTGGTAAGAGACTTACTAAGCTGGGATTTACTCCCTCAAGGCATGCTCAGCTCACTGTATTCACACTTGCTCATTTCGTCCATGTAAAATAGGGTGGGGGATATTTGACCCCCACATGATGCATCCAAGGTTAACATTACCTCCGAAATCATCATGAAACTCATCTCCCTCGCCAATGTGAACGATGTGTTTCAAGCCTTGGAAGAGCAAGCATAACTCACCCATCTTCACTTTCCCAATGTCCATCCTCGGAAAGAAAATGTTGGCAAAACTCGGTTGATAGAATCAGATTCCTTATCAAAGATGCCTTGGAAGCCCCTGGAAAGTATTTTTCATTGCTACCAATGATCTTCCAAAACTCGGTTGCTTGTCGAAATTCCGGAAACTCGGTCAACTCTCCATTGTCGAACCCATATGCTTGACGAACCCGAACTATGGAAATTGTGTACACCGTGTTGTAAATTTTGAAACTCAAATGGCATTCCTTCACTTTCTTCCTCTGAGGATGTGCATAACCAACCTCCAAAGTGGCAATGAATTGGCGAGTGAGATCCGAATATGAGTGATAGGCCTCTCGAGCAAGCCTTCCGATCCCCATTCTCCAAACAAACTCCTCCACATCTTCATACATTCCTATTGCGGCTAGGAACTCCCTTGATAGAAACCGAGTTGGAGCAAATTTGAGCCTCCCCAAAGCATCATAACGGTCTTTCTCCTCATCACTCCACTTGGGACAATCACGGGGTGTCAAGGTTGGTTGAGGTTGTGGAGGTTGTTGAGGCACGACAACTTCTTCTCTTTCCTTCCGTTTGGAGCCTTCTCGTGATGAGCCACTTCCTGTAGTCACTTTTCTCGTGTTCATCTTCCTACAAGAACAAATGAGAGACTAAGGACCAATATAACAACCATTCACACTCCATTCTCAATCACCAAACAAGAAACAACACCACATTACACAAAAAGGAACCAAGATATTATCATTGAAATTCTAAAGAAATTATGCCCAAATGTGTGTATGTTTCCACAAGCTACCACATTCTATCAACAATACCAATCAAGAGAATCAATCAAGCAAACCAACAAACAAGAATCAAAATTTTTCCCCAAAATCCAAAAACTTTCGTCACCATTCATGGTGTGTTTCAAAAATCTTCACAAACATCAAATTCTCTATCAATAACACCAAATTCTAGCAAGGGAGTCAATCCTATACCCATAACCAACTCCTAAACACTCACAATTGCCCAATCCAAGTATAGAATCATCGAACCCAAACCTTAAGGATATTTCTAATTGAGAGAGTTTTAGGGAATTTAACTTGAGATTCTTGATGAATGATTGATAGAAGATGCATGAGGATGCAAATTATAATGACAACACAAGCTTTTTGAGAGAATTTTGGAGAAAAAGTTCACAACCAAAGAGGAGAAAGAGAGAGAGGGTCGATGGGAAAAGAGAAAGAAGGAAAATGTGTTTCCAAAAAAGAATTTATAAAGTCTGTATCGCTGGCATCGGGTGGCCACATCGGGTGGCACCCGATGTCAGCGACACAGGAAACATGCCCTTTTAGCCTAAAAATGTCTCTGGCATCAGGTGCCCACATCGGGTGGCACCCGATGCCAGGAGCACTTATCTTGGTTTTGGCTTGCTTTCTCATGTTTCTTCCTTCTCGACTCTACCAAACTTAGTTCATTTTGTTCACCAAATGCTTAAGTCCCCAAATCTGTCAATAATCTAAAAATGAAAAGGTAAATTCGAAAGAAAACGAAAGATATATACAAGGATAGTCATGAGATTGCTTCTCAAGTGCGCTTGTTTAATGTCATTAGCTTGACCGAGCCAAAAGGATACTAGACCGTAAGAGGGTCAGAAAGAGGAACCGTCTCACTATCCTCAATCGTCACATTGCCGAGATAAGGTTTTATCCAATGATCATTGACCGTGAAAGGTTCTCCTTGTCGATTCTCGAGTATGATTGCACCGTAAGGCATCACCTCTTGAATCTTGAATGGACCCGACCATTTAGACTTGAGCTTGCCCGGAAACAACTTGTATCTCAAGTTGAACAACAAAACCAAGTCTTCTTTGTTGAAATCCTTAGGCACAATCTTCTTATCATGCCACGCCTTGGTCCGTTCCTTGTAAATCTTGGAGCTTTCATAAGCATTGAGTCGTAGCTCGTGTAGCACATTTAAATCCAATAACCTCTTCTCTTTAGCTGCCTTGATGTCAAAATTCAATTCTCGAACAGCCCACATAGCCTTGTATTCAAGATCAAGAGATAGATGACAAGACTTCCCATTTATAATATTTAAAGGAGTTGTACCAATGGGTGTCTTGAAAGTGGTTCGATAGGCCCAAAGTATATCATCAAGCTTGTTACTCCAATTCTTCCTCGTCCTTGAGACCGTCTTCTCTAAAATGGACTTGATCTCGCAGTTTGAAAGCTCTACTTGACCGCTAGTTTGAGGATGATATGGTGTAGAAACTTTGTGATTGACCCCTGATAGTGATGATATTTTACCGTTTTTTTTATAAGATTTTTCGGTATTTTTATCAAAGAAACTATTTAATTTAAAACATAAACTACTGGATTTCACATTTTTCTGTTTGCAAAGTATTTTTGTGAAAACAATGCATTTTAGTTTGCAAAGGGGCACTTTCTACCAAATCCAGCAAATCAACATCAGAAGTCCAGGCCCGGAGGAAGGAGATGTTCATTTTGGAATAAAGTGAGGAGTTAGGAAAATTAAGCCACGGGAGTTAGCTTTCACATGGGCTTGGAATCGTGTCAAAATTCCTCAGGAGTAAATAGTTAAGCTTAAATTAGTGTAGAAGTATCCAGAAGCCCACAAAACATGAAGGTCTAATCGATCGGACCAGAGGCCCACCGATCGATCAAAGCCCATTTTGTCACGAAGGTTCTAGAACAAATTCAGACATATACAGTTGCATTTGGGGAGATATTTGTTTACGTTGAAGATAAACTCAGGAGATACAAAATCTTCAGAATCGCGTCGGAAGATCACGGTCGATCGGTTAGGATAGCTAGGACCGATCGATCAACTGAAGATAATCACAAATAATTGGATTTCTATCCAAATCTTCCTCCTGATTCTTCTCGACCCTTCAATCAACCCACTCCCATATAAATACCGAAGACTGAAGGCCGAGAGAAACAGTCAAAATTCTCCAAAGTTTCCAGGCGTCCAGACTTATAGTTTCTCAGTTTTATCAATTTCTTTGTTCTCTTTTATTTTGATCATTGCTTCAAGGAAGAAGTCTGTAATCTCTGCATTTTCAAAGAAGCTATTCTGAACCCTTTTAATAAAAGCAATTTTCATTATGACTATGTCTACTTTTGCTATGTCTGAGTAGTTTCCTACTTAGGAATATGGTTTTTCTAAGGGGTGATGGTTTGGTAGATAGGCAATATGATTATATAATGAGTAGTTCATAGGCTTACTTTCATATCAGTACTTAATCTAAATGTTAGGATAAATCTGCTACTTATACACCACTTAGAGTAAGAGATCCATAATTTGATAATGAAAGCTTTACTATTTATTAGTGTAGTAGGATTTGGTTTCTTGAACTTAATATCTAGATTGCTTGGTTTATAAGTTCTCTTTCTCAAAAGATATATGTTAGAGTTAACTCGAATACCAATTGAACTAGACTAGCTAAGCCTGACCATAAGGATAGTTAGTTATTAGTGAAACCAACTATATAGCCTACACTAGGAATTATATAATTACTACCCTGAATAATTCAAACCGTGACCCTCTGATGCATTACCTGACTTCCTAATGCCTTTTATTTTTGAATATTCTCACGTTTAATTTGTTTTAGCATTTTCAGGCACTGATCGATCGACCGCATAATCAGCAATCGACCGAAAGGTGCTTCGAACGATCGATCAGTCGATACGACCAATCGATCCTTACCCAAAAACCCATTTCATTTTTCTGCTTAGCTCGAGTGAAGTTGGATGTGCTACTATGTGACTCTGCTCTCTGTGGATACAATCCCTAAGTACTATTGCGAGACCTGTGCGCTTGCAGGAAATATTTTGGGCAAAAACTAATTCCCAATAACCCCGTACTTCTTTACAAAGTTCTTGAAAACCTTGTTGATGAACGGACTTCCTCCATCACTTATGACTACCCTTGGCACCCCAAATCTCGGGAAAATGATCTTCTTAAAGATCTTGATCACAACTTTAGTATCATTTGTTGGACTAGCAATAGCCTCAACCCATTTAGAAACATAGTCAACCGTGACTAGAATGTATTGGTTGCCATAAGAAGAAGGGAATGGTCCCATGAAGTCAATAACCCAAACATCAAAGATCTCAACCTCCAAGATAAAATTTTGTGGCATCTCATTCCTCTTGCCGATGCTACCTCTTCTTTGGCAAGAATCACACTTGGAGACATACTCTTGTGCGTCTTAAAACAAAGATGGCCTCCAAAAACCCGCTTGAAGTACTTTAGAGGCTGTTTTGAAACTAGCGAAGTGTCCCCCATAACTCGAGCCATGGCAATGATAAAAAATTCCCCCGACCTCTTTGTGAGAAACACATCTTCTAAAGATTTGATCCTTGCACCTCTTGTACAAATAAGGCTCATCCCAATAGAAATGGACCACATCTTTCAAGAACTTCTTCTTGGCATGCTTGTCGAATGACTGAGGCATAACACCTCGGACCATGTAATTGGCATAGTCAACATACCAAGTAAACGAAGGAGATGACTCTAGAGCATGAGCTTCATGATAACCATTCCGAGTGATGGTGAGTATGGAAGCGATCATTTGGATCCACTCTTGAGAAGAAGTAAGATCGAAGGGAACACTCTCCTCAATTCTCATCCGAGATAGATGATCGGCAACTCCATTCTCGATCCCTTTCTTATCAAGCAACTCAACATTAAACTCTTGGAGAAGTAGAACCCATCTCAATAACCTTGGCTTAGCATCCTTCTTGGTGATAAGATATCCAAAGCGGCATGATCCATGTAGACTATCACCTTTGACCCAACACGATAGCTCCTAAACTTCTCAAAAGCAAACACTATAGTCAATAACTCCTTCCTGGTAGTGGCATACTTCACTTGAACATCATCCAAAGTTATACTAGCATAATAAATGACATGGAGATTTTTATCCTTCCATTGGCCAAGGACCGCACCAACCGCATAGTTACTAGCATCACACATGATCTCAAAAGAGAGAGACCGATCCGGAGGTTGAACTGTGGGGGCTAAGACGAGAGCCTCTTTGATATACACAAAAGCCTCCTTGCAAGACTCACCAAACTCAAATGGAACTTCCTTACATAATAACCTTGTGAGTGTCCGAGCAACCTTTGAAAAATCCTTAATAAACCACCTATAGAAACTGGCATGACCCAAAAAGCTTTGAATTCCTTTGACATTCATTGGTGGCACAAGACTAATCATTATTTCTATATTTGCCTTGTCAACTTCGATCCCAACCTTACTAATCCAGTGGCCGAGAACTATTCCATCTTGAACCATGAAATGGCACTTCTCCCAATTGAGAACGAGATTAGTCTCCTCACACAGTTGAAAGACCCTACAAAGATTAGACAAACAAGCACCAAACGAAGATTCAAACACAGAGAAATCATCCATAAAAACCTCCATAACATCGTCGATTAACTCGGAAAATATAACCATCAAGCATCTTTGAAAAGTTGTGGGGGCATTGCATAAACCAAAAGGCATTTTCCTATATGCATATGTGCCATAAGGGCATGTTGATGGGGATTAGTTTTCGACCAAAATAATCATGCAAGAGCACAGACTCTCGCAGTAGTACTTAGGGATCGAATCCACAGGGGGGCAAAGTGTACACAGCAACAAAATCGATTCGACTTGAGCTAAGCAACAAAAGAATGTTTTGTTTTTTGATCGATCGAATGAGGTTAGGCAATCGATCGAATGGAAAGGTTTTTGGTTTATAAAATGAAAAACGAAATAAAATAAAATAGTAAATAAGCAAGTGTTGCAATTGTCGGGTTTCAGAGAATTCTCTAGATTTCATGGATTAAACTATTCAGTTTTTATAGGTAGATAAAAATCCGGTTAAGTAATCAAGCCAGTCGTAAATTAATCTTCCTATTTTCATAGTAGTGCTTAAACATGTCTAACATCTTAATTCACACAACAGTTACAAAGTGTAAACTAGGAAAGCAAGCCGCATAAGTTGTTTGCCAAAATGAAGATATTAATATATAACAAATTACCTAGGGTGTCAAATCTAAGCAATCATGTATTAAGCATAAATCCTACCTATCTGTTAAGCCATTAAAATCCTATTGAAAACTCCTATTCCCAACAAAAGATCTACTCAAGAATGAATGAAACAACCATAGCAAAAGCAATATAAATCAAATCCATAAATAAATAGAAAAGGGTTCAGAAAGCTTCTCCAAATCAGTAGACAAGGATGAGAAATCTTCTCCCTTATAACAACAAGACGAAATTTACAAAGAATTTAAGAGTTTTGAAGGTAAAGTGCTCTCTCCTAGAACCTAGGTGGGGTGGAGAGGCACACCTCTTTCCAGAGACGAATGGTCTCTTTATATAGGGGGTGGAGGACGTGTGAAGGCTTCAGTGAAATGATATAATCGAATCAGCTGAAGAGAATCAAAATATTTGATCTTATCTCTTCCGATCGATCGAAGGTATATTCGATCAAATGTATCCAACTGAATATTCTCTGGCGAGTTTTGAAGCTCCTAAAGTAAATCCGTTCTGAATCGATCGATTCCAATGGCATTCTATCGATTGCGCTCCTGGGCTCTTCTTGGGCTTCTCTTCATGGGCTTCAGGACACATTTTGGGGCTTGATCGATCGATCCAATATCGCAATCGATCGATCATTGTTCCTTCGCGTTCTTTAACTGCTTAACATCGAGACTGCACAATCTGTCTTTAGTAGAATCAGCATAACTCAAGATCTAACCGTTGGAATTGCTTCATTACACTTGCATTGGAAAGATGACTACTTCATCTAGCTCGTGTAAAATTCTCCAACAAATATAAGATGGGGATGCTCTTCATCTAAGGCCAAACCTCTGAAGCGTGGAACTGATCTTCTTCACCAATCTTCAGTATTTAGGGAATAACCTCTTGATCATTCAGGCGAATGACTTGATTCCAATCCCATGTGACATCTGAGTCACGTGGCTTGATTGTCTTCAATTCTCACTTCAATCCAAAATGCACAACAGATTGATCTGGCCCCGAACATCTGGTGCTGAATTGCTGAACTTGGAGAATAATGCCCATTTATGACCTAAAAAGCCTTAATTTCCACAAAAACATTTTGAAAACATAAATTAGTGAAAACCATCACCTTTATCTTCAAATCTTTTAGTTTCTTCATAAAAAGTAATTGAAATATATTGTAAAAAGGGGTAAAATATCACCCTTATCACATGTAAATGTGATTTTTCTTGATCATTTGGATGAATATGGATTTGAAAGAAACCCGAATATCCATCTAAGAAGAAATAATAAGGATGTATTGTAAGAATCTCTAGCATTTGATCAATAAATGGCAATGGGAAATGATCCTTTCTAGTAGATGCATTCAACTTCCTATAATTTACACACATTCGATGACCGGTTACTAATCCAGTTGATGTCAATTCAATAAGTTCATTTGCAACAATGATAATGCCTCCTTTATTAGGGACAATATGAATTGGAGAAACCCAAGCACTATCCGAGATAGGATAAATGATGCCCGCATCTAGCAACTTAAGAATCTCTTTCGTAACGACATCTTTAAAATTGGGGTTCATCCTTCTTTGATGTCCGATGGAAGTCATTGATTCATTTTCCAAATGGATTCTATGCGTGCAAAAAGATGGAGAAATGCCTTTTATGTCATCTAAAGAGTAACCTATGGCTTTCCTATACTTTCTCAATTATACTAAAAGCATTCTTTCCTCATCCTCATGTAATGCATCATTGATAATGACCGGATAAGTGGAGTTAGGCCTAAGAAATCATACATTATCCCTTGTGGGAGAGGCTTGAGCTCGACTTTGGGAGCATTGATCTCACTCCAAGGGTCGGTTGGTCTATCTTGTGCTGAGCATACTCGTTGTGCTTCTAAAACTCCATCTCGCTCAAGTTGTAAGAAGGCCGGCTTCACCATACTCTCACAACCATCCAAGAGCTTTTCATACCCATGAGCATCTTGATCTACGAATCCATACTCATCCTTATCACAAACCAAGGCAACTTCCAAAGGGTCATCCATCAAAATTTCCTCCTCCATCTCTCCCTCCAAGATGTCATTTATATCTATCCAAAACAATTATCCATCGATGGTCAGTTGCTTCATGGTAGCTTGAATATCGAACATAACAAGCTTATCCCCGAGTTGAAGACAAATTTTCTTCCCTCTCACATCTATCAATGCACCCGCGGTAGCTAAGAAGGGTCTTCCTATGATCAAGGGGTCTAAAGGCTCCTCATCCATCTCCAAAACGACAAAGTCCGTTGGGACATGGAAGTTACCAAGCTTCAAAGGCAAATGCTCAATCAACCCAATGGGATATCAAATCGATCTATCCGCAAGCACCAAGGATATCTTGCTAGATGGCCATAGAGAGGGGCATCAAATTCACACTTGAACCCAAATCACATAAGCTCCTACTAAAACCCATCTCACCAATGGAACAAGGAAGTGTGAGAGAACCGGGATCCTTGAGTTTCCTAGGGATAGCATGTTGAATGATCGAACTACAATCATAGCTTACTACAACCAATTCTTCTTTCATCTTCTTCTTCTTGGTAAGCATGTATTTAAAGAACTTGAACCAAGTAGGGCTATTCTCAATAGCTTCCCTCAATGGAAAAGTCACCATAACCGTATCCATTATATCAATGAATCATTGGCGTTGTTTGACCATCACTTGGTTCTTCAACCGAGAAGGGAGTGGAAGTGGAGGATCATGAGTAGGAGCTTCAAACAAGACTTTCTTCGCTTTCTCCTTAATACCATCCAAGAAATTGGTTTTTGGTTTAGCAACCTCAACCAGTTTCGTCATGTCCTCCTTTGAGACCTCTTTCGGTTCACTAGCTTTCTCAACATCCGCTTGTGGAGATGGGAGTTCCTTTCCACTCCTCAAGGTAATCACATTACAATGAGCCTTGGGATTTGGCTCGGGCTTTGAGGGGAAGGAGCTCGTCGGCTTAGAGGAGGAAGCGGATGCATTTTGTGACTTCAGTCAAGCAATTTCGGCTTCTATAGCATCGAGCTTTCTTTGCATCTCTTTTTGACCTGACGCTTCGGTGTATTGAGTTCGAGACAACCCATCCATGATTTGCTTAAGCATTACCTTAGTCTCACTATCGTGTGAAGATCCACCTTGAGCTTCGGGAAATTTTCCTTGGAAGTTCTCGCCTTGGTGGAGGTTGTTGCCTCTTGGAAAGTTTCCTTGTTGCTGTGGGAAGATAGGATGAGATTGGTTCGATGAACAAGATGTTTTGTGTCTAGCGTTCATAACCTTTTGCTAACCACAACTTACTTAAGTAGTCGTAGTATAATTTGAGGGTCAATCCACTTGAGAGAACGATTAACGCGATAAGCACATCAAATTCCTATTAATCCAAAGAAACCAAAGTGTTTGTTTTTCAAATTCAAACTTAAAACATGCATTAACTAAGCGAACTAATAAGCGATGAAAAAGAATAATAATAAAGAGCAAGCAAAAACACTAAAACAAGCTTAAACGGTTTAAGAAATCAAATTAAACAAGCATTGACAAATGAGTGATGGCAATAACGATCAAGGGTAACTAGTAATTGGCCTTGTGGGGGTTAGTTTTGCAATTAATGAGCATAATCCTAGGCAAAGGACCATTAATCTATCGATTAACCCAAATCCCTTTGGTGTTAATCCCTTTGAAAGTCATTAATTTAACTAATTTCCCAATTGTCAAATCAATGAAATTAAAGCAAGAAAATTCAAGCCCAATCAACCACTAAGCACCTGAACTCATTTCCCAATGGCTAAGATGACAAAACAAAACATTTGTTCTTTCAAGCATTTCATCAAACACCTTGTGGGTGTGAGAAATGACTAACATCTATACCTAGGTGATCAAAGAAGAAATAGAATTAAGCTTACAAGATGTTTAAGGAAACCTTAATACTAACCCCACAACTCAAGATCCATCACTAATTACCTCTAATCTACCATCGTCAATGATCAATAGAGAAACTACTCACACATAACCATAAAAATAAGAGAAATTGAAAGATAAGGCATGATTAAAGATGAGATTAATAGTTTGTCAAACCAAAAATCAAATCTTTGAATCCTAAGAACAAGAACTAAGTTTTACAAAAGTTTAGAGTACTTGATGATGATAAGCTCTCCTTCTAAAAATGACTAACAATCTCTATTTATACTAGGGAACAAAGGTGTAGAAATTTAGGGTTGATTTAGGAAAATAAATCAATTTGGTTTGAAGATAAACAAAAAAATCTCTGGTTCAATTGACTGNTGTAGAAATTTAGGGTTGATTTAGGAAAATAAATCAATTTGGTTTGAAGATAAACAAAAAAATCTCTGGTTCAATTGACTGGTTTGGTACTAAACCGGCTGCCTTGC
>OVAP01005808.1:0-12561 GCA_900406295.1 Aurinia saxatilis
AACCCAACTCATTAAACTCATTAACTCATTTAACTCATTAACTTATTTTGATCCAAATATCAAAGTCATTGAATTAATGAGTTGATTTGAGTTGGGTTGACCCATAACCATTAACTCATTTTGACACCCCTACCTACTTCTGTATACAAAAAGAAGCTTAACCATATACATCCATTTTTTTTTTATCTCATTAATCACATATATCCATATTTCTTTCTTTTAGTTATTTTCTTATAAGAAGTTTAAAATACCTCTATTTAAATATTAACTATTATGGGGTTTTAAGGTTTATGATATATGGTTTAAGGTTTAAAAACTCTAAACCCTAAAATCCTAAACCCTAAAATGTCTTCCCACCCATAATAAACCATAACCTCCTAATATAAAACCCCAAATCCTAACAATTAAACTCTAATAGTTATTAAAAATTAAACCCTAAGTTTATAAGAGTTTAATCCTAAATTATAAACCCTAAATAAATCATAAACTCTATAATTTTATTAAACCCTAAATCTTAACATATTAAACCCTATCAAATATATCATTTATAATAAAAAATAATTTTGGTAAATGAAGGATATAATGATATTAAAATAAAAAGGAATGGATATATGTGATAAAAAAAAAGTGGTTATATGTAATTAGTGGGTATGTAAAATTGGGTATATTTATCATTATCTCCTCAAAAATAGCTTCTTCAAACTTCATTTTCATTGTCATCTTCTCATATTCTCATTTCAGACCATATCAGCAAGACCCTACCTTTATAACTTAGAACAATAGTCGAAGTCCCTACACCGTAGTCGAAAATTTTCTTCGGCCTTTGTCATTTTAATTTATCTGTCAACTAAAAAAAATCATTACATTCATTATCGAAACATGCCTTTCAAGTCACAAAATCTCATCTTTAAGAATCCCACTAAGTAAACATTATTAAATTAGACCTATAGTGACACTACGAAAACAAGAAAAACAAGTCCCACTATCAATTCCACTTAATCCTCGTCCCTATATTCAAGTTTCCCATTTGATCAAAATTATAATCTTTTCCAAACAAACTGAAAAACATTCACAAATCACTACTAACCAGAGATATGATTAGCTTCAATTTTGACGATGACGAGATTATGACTAATCTCAATGGAGAAGGCCAATTACATTGCAGAAACAAGAATCAAATGTTGTGGTTTGTCTTCAAAGATGACAATGATGAGCTCATGAGTAATCCCGCGTTTCCTCCCTCACTGTCTCCGACTTAATCATCGGAGGAACAGATTCAAACGCTGTTGCTCGTGCTCGGAATCTTCCTTGGCGGTCGTGTGGTTCGAGCATGATCATTGTGTTGACTATCATCATGGTCTCCTCGCCGCCTCCAATTACGAATCCATTATACCTCTCTACGTCATCGTCAATCTCTCAATTTCAGCAAAACAAATCGAAGAACGTGACGGAGGAGTCGTGACATTGAAGGGCAGATGAGAGACGATGATTTAGGGTTCTCGATGATTTAAGGACAAGTGGGTAACACTGTCAATTTACATAATGAATGGACCATTTTTAAATAAGTGTCCCTTTCAAAGGTATTTTCAAAATGTGTACTCCTTTTCTAAGGTATTTTCAAAATGTGTACTCTAAAAGAGATATTTTCTTTATTGAAAACCAAAAAGATAATTCTTACCTTTTTTATTTATGGTCATAAAAAACATTTTATGGTGGTAGAGAGTTAAATAATAGTGCAAACTCCAATGCTATTAATAATTTATATAAAAAGTATGAGTCTATTTTTCTATATAAAATATATAATTTTACAATAAATTAATTATTAAGAAAGAAAAATATATAAAAATTCTTTTATAAAATGTATGAGTTCGTTTTTTTATAAAAAGTATGAATTTATAATAAGTAAGTTTTTATATTTTTCTGTTCAATTTTTTTTAATTTTTATTTTACAATTTTAAACTTTTATTTGTTAAAACCAAAATTTTCTTATTTTTTCATATTTGTAAATATTAATTTCCAATAAAAAAGGACACGTGTCCATGCAATAATAATAAAAAATCTTAACAGGGTTAACTATTCTGGTAATGGAAATGGTGTCCTGTCACAACTAAATCAGTTTAAAATATTAGTGGTATCACTCTCAGTTTCTAAAATATACCTATCAAAGTCTTAGTTTAAAGTGTTACTCGGTGTTACCTTGGAAGTTTTGTGGATACATTGTCGATTTGGACTTGGCCTTAACCAAAACACAAAGAGTTCATTGGTAAAAATAGGCTTAAGTATTCAGGATACAAACAGACAGATTACATGGGCTGCGTGGAAAACAAAAGGCCCATAGTAAATGTTTGGAGCCAATAGACTCTGGTTTAAAAGGAACCAGAGTTTGCGTGGAGAAGAAATATAAGATAAATTCAAGGATAAGAAAAGTTTGTTACAGATTGGTGAGAGAGGAGAAGAAGAAGAAGCAATCAACGAGTTCATCTTCTTCTCCGACAATCTTACTTTGACTTGTGGCGGTTCAATGGCAGCATGAACAACGAGACTTACTTGATCCTCCATAATCTCCTTGTGAAGGATCTCGGCTAAAAGTGGATTGTATCCGAGCAAGCTTGTCTCTCTTGTAGATGCACATCAAAACTTAGCACAAGAGTTAGTAAGTGTTGCATAATCTATGTATCAAAAGCTTGATCTAATGAATGCATGGAAGTTTTGTCCTTGCCTGATTCAACTCGTAGCTATTAGGTTTTGAATAGGACGAGAACTTAGCACTAGGATCAACTAAATCGGTCTAAGAAGAGTAATCTAGGAGTTAGATTTCTCCACAAGTTTTCTATATAATTTTCCCTTTTTATTTTTGTTGTCACCGGCTCGGTAACTGTTTTGGGTTTAAGAAATACCGTTTTTGAAACACTTCTTTTCAAAACTACCATTTTTTATATATTTGCAAAACTACCTTCATTTACAAAAGCTATATATATTTTATCAACCATACATTAATTGTTTAGAAGAAAACACCAAGATTGGTTGCCCACATAGGTGGACAACTGTTTACATAGTTGAATTTTATGAATTCTAAAGACCTGGAACGTGCTGCTTGGGCCAAACAATCGCCTTTGTGTTTGTTGTCCACTGGATGTACGTCTGAGAGAAGGAAGGTAAATATCCTTTAAGCTCACCGAATATGTCTAATAACACATCGAAGGCTGGTCAATTTGAAGGTGCTTGAATATTCTTTGTTAGTTCCATACAGTCTATCTGAAAACAAGAAAATTGTATATTTTGCTCTACGATAATTTTCATCGCCCAAATGAGAGCCTTAAACTCAATATGCAATGGGGAGAGGCTTCTTCGAGTACCGCTTCCGCCCAAAAGTATTATCTGATCACCCTGCCAACAGACCCACCCTATTCTGGAGGTAAGGTCAGAGATCTTCCAAGAACCATCAACCTGGCAATAAATATTTGCTAAGGCACAAGAGGATCCTCAACCAATAACTCAGGTTCAGAGTCGTTGTCGAGTTGTGCCTCTTGCCAAGCAAAATACTCACTTTCTGCTAATTGCAAAATGTCCAAAGAGTCAAACTCTGTACCTTTTAAAACTTTATTATTCCCGAATTTCCAAATATACCATAGTAACCAAGGAAAAAAGACATGCCGGTCCACTAACGGAGCTTCACTGTCTCGCTCCTCAGGCATAAGCTAAAATAAGTAATCCATATTCGCAAAGATCGAACCCGCTGGAAAAGAGACCTGGTTCGTAGAGAAAAGTGCCGCTTGCCAAAGATGTAGCGCCAACGGCCATTCAAAAAATGCATGGTTATTAGTCTCCTCCTCTAGCCCACATCGTGGACACCTTGTGTCCACACGTACTCCTCTATCCCGCAATCGAGAAAGAACCGCCAGGGACCCATTAACCAGTTTCCAAACAAAGTGTTAATCTTTGTTGGGCAATTTAGTTTCCAAGCGTGTGCCTTTAGCACTGTTGTACTGAGTTTCAAAATAACATGATCTTTCTGCCAATGACTTTCTTTTTATGCAAGCTAATAGCCTGATTTTACTGTATAAATTCTTGATTTTGTAAAATGCCATAAAATTCTATCATAAAATTTGGACGAAGAACCAATCCCCGAATGAGTTGTACGTCGTTATGTTCCATCAACCGATTTAATAGTGGGATGTTCCAATCCCGTCCATCTGGTGTACGTAACTGGAAAATCTTCAGGTCCGAATAAAAGTCCTCTCCCGGACCGCGGGCCGGGCACGGAAAGTCACTCGGAATCCATTGGTCATCCCACACTGAAATTGATGTCTCGTCTCCTATTCGCTTTTGGATCCCTGTAAGCAGTAAATCCCGTGCTGAGAATAAATTACTCCACCTATAGGAAGGTGAACGTACTTCCCTTGCTAAAAAGGGTTCCGAGTTTCAATAATACCGTCCTTTCATGATCCGTGCCACTAAAGATCCCGGAAACTGATGAAGACGCCATAATTGTTTGGCTAATAAAGTCATATTGAAATTTTCCAAAGAACGGAAACCAAGTCCGCCTTTATTTTTAGATAAACAAAATTTGTCCCATGGACTCCAATGGATACCACAATTGGTTCCATTAGAAGTCCACAAAAAATTGGAAATCGCGCTGTTTAACTTGGAAGTTAACGACCGGAGAAATTTGAAGCATTACATGACGTGGGCTGGTATAGCAAATGTCATTTTTCATCACAAATTATACATTTCTAGGATTTAGTGCTTTAGGATTTAGAGTTTAGTAAATTTACAGAGTTTTTGATTGACTTATGGTTTATATGGTTTAAAATTTAGGGTAATTTTTTATAAAATTAGGATTTAATTTTGAATAATTATTATTAGGATTTAATTATTAAGATTTAAGATTTTTATTTTAAAGATTAGATTTTATTAAGGATGAGAAAGAACTTAAATAGTTGTATTTTTGAAAATTTATCTATTTTTGAAAATTAGTAAAAAAAACAAAATGATAGTTATAAAATTATTTTGCCTTTTAGCGAGTTGCATTTGTCACGTCAGATTAGGGGGTTTTGCCTTCAAATTCACCATTTAAAAATCAACCAAAACTTAAAATGAATTCGAAGAAAAAGAGAATGAATGAAGTTTCCTAGTAAAACAGCTTTGGTCTCCGCCTCTCGTCTTCTCCATACGGAGAGACACACAGACAGACAAAACCTGACTACTCTGTTCAACAGATATGTGGATAAGACAGATGTCTTCTCTTGGAACTCTGTCATCGCCGATCTCTCTCGTAGCGGCGATTCTGCTGAAGCTCTTCGCGCTTTTTCCTCTATGCGAAAACTCTCTCTCTACCCTACTCGTTCTAGTTTTCCTTGCACCATCAAATCATGTTCCTCTCTTCTTGACATTATCTCCGGAAAGCAGACCCACCAGCAAGCTTTCGTCTTCGGTTTCCAGTCTGATATCTTCGTGTCTTCGGCCTTGATCGTCATGTATTCAACTTGTGGCCAACTTGACGATGCACGGAAAGTGTTCGACGAAATTCCCAACCGAAATATTGTTTCTTGGACTTCAATGATTCGAGGGTATGACCTTAACGGTAATGCCCTTGACGCTGTCTCTCTTTTCAAGGATTTGTTGGTCGAAGAAAAGGACAATGGTGCTTCTGGAGATCACGGTCATGACGATGAAATGTTACTTGATTCTATGGGTGTGGTTTCAGTCATCTCAGCTTGTTCTCGTGTTGCTGCTAAGGGTTTAACAGAGTCGATTCACAGCTTTGTGTTAAAGAGAGGGTTTGATCGAGGAGTGAGTGTTTGTAATACTCTCTTGGATGCTTATGCTAAAGGTCGGGAAGGAGGGGTAGCTGTGGCGAGAAAAATCTTTGACCAGATTGTGGATAAGGATCGTGTTTCGTATAACTCGATGATGGGTGTGTATGCTCAGAATGGGATGTCTACTGATGCTTTTGGTGTTTTTCGGTTGCTATTAGACGACAAAATTTTGACCTTTAACTCCATTACATTGTCTACTGTGTTGCTGGCTGTTTCACATTCAGGTGCTCTGCGTACTGGAAAGTGCATACATGATCAGGTAAATCGAGACTTTTGCTTTTTTGTTAAGCCAGTTTTGACCATTTTTATTCGTGACTGAAAAGTGGTTGTGTCTAATTTGCAAAGATCAAATGTGCTTATGCAGGTGATAAGGATGGGGCTTGAGGATGATGTGATAGTCGGGACTTCGATAATTGATATGTATTGCAAATGCGGAAGAGTTGAGACAGCAAGAAAATCGTTTGATCGAATGAAAAACAAGAATGTTAGGTCGTGGACCGCCATGATTGCTGGATATGGAATGCACGGCCACGCTTCCAAAGCTTTAGAGCTATTCCCTGCTATGATCGATTCAGGTGTTAGACCAAATTACATTACTTTTGTATCGGTATTAGCTGCATGCAGTCACGCGGGTCTTCATGTTGATGGCTGGCATTGGTTTAATGCAATGAAAGGAAGATTTGGCGTGGAACCGGGTTTAGAACACTACGGTTGTATGGTTGATCTCTTAGGCCGAGCCGGATTTCTTCAAAAAGCTTATAATTTGATTCAGACAATGAAGATGAAGCCAGACTCTATCATCTGGAGCTCACTTCTCGCAGCTTGTAGAATTCACAAGAACGTGGAGCTCGCGGAGATATCTGTGTCACGTTTGTTCGAACTGGATCCTTCGAACTGCGGTTATTACATGTTGCTTTCACATATCTACGCCGATGCAGGGCGCTGGAAAGATGTCGAGAGGGTAAGGACTATAATGAAGAACCGCGGATTGGTGAAACCCCCTGGTTTTAGTCTACTTGAGTTGAATGGTGAGGTTCATGTGTTCTTGATTGGAGACGAAGAGCATCCTCAGCGCAAACAGATTTACGAGTTTTTAGCAGAATTAAACAGGAAGCTGTTAGTGGTTGGTTACATATCGAACACGGCATCAGTCTGTCATGATGTTGATGAGGAAGAGAAAGAAATGACACTGAGTGTTCACAGCGAGAAGCTAGCGGTTGCTTTTGGGATCATGAACACAGTTCCTGGCTCGACGGTTAATGTGGTGAAGAATCTGAGAGTTTGCAGCGATTGTCACAATGTGATCAAGTTGATTTCGAAAATTGTTGATAGAGAGTTTGTGGTTAGAGATGCGAAACGATTTCATCATTTCAAAAATGGATTTTGTTCATGTGGAGATTACTGGTAATTCATTCGATTTCGTAGAATACTAATTTGGGAGTAATTTCAAAACTACCTCTTTTATTTTAACCTTCACAAAACCTCCATTTTTTTTTGTTATTTTTCAAAAATATATCAATTCAGTTAAAATTACATTTTTTTATATTTTAATATATTCTATAATGTTTGGTAGGGTTGTAGGATTTATGATATAGGGTTGTTAAAACTCTAAAGAGGTTTTAAATCCTTAATAAATCCTAAACTCCTAAAATATAAATCCTAAAATCTTAAACATTAAACTCAAATAGTTATTGAACACTAAACTCTAATCCTATAAGATTTTAATAATAAATTCTAAAAAAAAAAACCTTGAATCAACTCTAAATCTAAAACTTGGATATTTTGAAAGGAAAATGAGGTGTTTTTTTGAAAAGAGGCATGTGGAAAATGACATTTTTAAAAATTCCTCTACTAATTTATATTATGTTTTTTTGTTGTTGTAAACTTACTAAGTTATATTATGTTATGTTATTAATGAGAGAATCAACTCAATATTATATTTTGGAGTCAAAATTATGTGTCAAAATAAATTAGGTTTACTATTAAAAAAAACACAAAGTAAGAGAGAGAAATAATTTTAAAACACTTTCAAAAAAAAAAAAAAAAAAATTTTAAAACGCTTTTGCACCTCACATATCACTCTATCATCTCTTCTAATATAATTTATCTTTGAAAAAAAAGAAAAAAAATGTTTCTATCTCTTATGGGTGTCCAGAGCCGTTCCCAGTTATGAAAACCATAAATGATATTAAAAAAAAGAAGCTTTTCAGCAAAGATATACTTACATTTATATAACAAACTCGCGTTCTTAAATAAATAAGAAGACAGTCAAAATAAAAAATTTTTTTCCTTTTTATAAAATTAAAAAGCCAAAAATTTTTTAAGTCTACACACTTAACCAGTTACTTTGTGATAGACATAATAGGTAAATCAGATTTTATCAACTTCATCTTTGAAAAATATTTTTGAGCCAAAGAATCATTCGTTATTTCATTAATTGGATCGAGTAGTGTCTTCAAATGAATAGAGTTGGAACTTGGACGAATGAAATTCACTTTGAGAGGCGCTAAGTGATCAATGTTGGACTCTTTGGTATATATATTAAAAACCCCGGAATGCTATTACAGAGAGGTGTATGTTACTTAAAAAACTTCATATTTGTGGTTGAAGGACTAAGAGAATAGTTGATGAAAGTATGATGACTGTAGCCAAACACTGCTTGAATTTGTAAGAACTTGTACTCATAACAACTTTGTATTGTTTCAAAAGGAGTTTCTATAGTAAAAAGCATGTTTAACTTGATATGTTTTAAAACGAAATAAAAAGAGAGCATACCAATATTGTTTTCATCTTAAATTTTCTCTCTCGCCCTAAAAACATAGCATACCATCTAAAAATCACAAAGACACAATACATATTCTTAGGCTACAAATACATCTTCCACTCTATCTGTTCTAGTCTTAAATATCCATCTTATACTCTTTATCCATCACAAGGCTCACCTTGAATAACATTGCCTTCGAGAACCTGAAAATCAGATGCAAAGAGAAATGACGATGATAAAAAAAACTGAGAGACGATCATCAAATAAACTTACGGAGTTCGAGTTTGACGCATTGACGCCCCTGACACCTACAAATCGCCGATATTCACCTTCCAACTCAAATATTTGATTTTTAAAGCCATATTAGAGTTCGCCGAGATCATGTCTGTCAAAATTTGGAAATTTTTTTTTTTGTGTGTATAATATGCATCTCTACGGGATCCTTTTGAATGAACGTTTTAGTATTTTTTTTTGTCAGGTTATTATGTCATGTTTAATAACTTATGAACTATGGTTAAGATTTTGGTTTACTTGAGGTAAAAATGATTTTAGGTTTAATTAGAACAATAACCACAATTTTAAAGATCAATGCAGTTTTTTATTGAGAACTTTATTTTGTGTAGAATTAGATTTATAACTTTTAAATCATGGAGGTTTTGAAATACATCCAAACTTCATGTGGATATATCGCAATATGATTATGTTGATGAGGGTATAGCTCGCCGATCCTTTTAACATCAATAATTATTTTATCTGGTAGGTCAACCATATTTCAGTATAAACATTTTCCTAACGACTCTTGGTTATAGTCAATTATTTAACAACATAGTTCATTTTTCTTAAGAAAATAGTTAATTACCTCTAAATATATTTCGTTATATAGTGATGTCGCATGATGCTTTCACCGATATAAGATTTAACTTTATTTATAATAATTATGTAGATATTTTTCTATTTCATGGTTTTCTTTGATTATAGAAGGTGAAGATGAAGATCCAATTGTGATTCCTAACCAACCGAAGTTCAGCTCAATTGAAGAAAATCCGTTAACCTCGGTTGTGCATTTACTTGATCCTGATTTTCATAAAGTCTACGGTGTTCTTTGATATGCCACAAAAAGGGCAGATGACGAACAAAACCAGGGGTGTTGCGATTTCCAGAGACCGATTCCAATTCTTCTTCACCCATGAACACTATTTGTAAAGCATGTTAGACAAATGTTTATAAACATACAATGAATAGCCCTTAATAGTGGATCGATGGACATAACATCCGAATGAAGATATTTTTTTTTATCTCTTCTTCCCATTTGGGATAAGGCTAAAAGATATTCTTATGAATCACCACACCGCTGTGGATTTTTTTAACAATTTCTGATAGATTGGGAATCTTGAAAGAAGTGTCCTTTGAATAGAATAGATCTCAAGGTAATACTTATGTCAGAGTTAAGGTCATGTTGTCTATGGAAAAACCTTTGAGAGTCTAGAGTGGTAACTCTACCTGGTGGTATTGCACACACTCTTTTCTTGGAGTATGAACGCATCCAGAAGCGTTTTTATATATGCCAAAGAGTTATTCAGTTGGTGTTTTAAACAAAAGAAAGAATGAACAAGATGAAAAATACACACGAAACGCCTGCTAAAAGTCATTAGGAAAAGGCAATCTCTTGCATGAGTACCATCAGTCTTTTGAGCTGGACAATTCAAAGACTCAAGGAGATCCGTCTCCAAAATTTTCCTGATGTATATTTGTTATGTGAAAACTAAGCAGAAGAGAGATATTTTGGTTGACCAGCAAGCCTAGCTAGGTTATGATAGACTTTATATTGTAGAGCATGATGGTTTAAGTGGAGGGCTTGCTTTATTGGAAGAAATATGTGTTTCTTGATCTTTTAAGCAGTAATAAAAATACGTCGAATTTTTATATTCAGTTTGGTAACATTTCCAGCTTTATCTCTTTTATTTATGGACATCCTATTCAACAACATATATATACTCTCTGGGAACGTATTACTTGGATAGGTATTTTACGTAAAGTACCTAGGTACTTAGTTGGAGATTTTAGTGATGTCTTGCATAATTGAGAATGCATTGGAGGTCCTACTAGAGTGATTCAGACTTTAAAGCTTTTGTGAACATGATCAAAGACTGCAAGGTTAGTGAACTTCGTAGCCAAGGGAATGAGTTTACTTGGAAAGGAATAAGGTATAAATTGTGGATATATACAGAGCATATTAGATAGATCTTTGGGTAACAAAGCTTGGTTTGGGGATTTCCCTTTATCCAATGAGATATCTATAGATAAAAGAGGTTATAATCATAGGCATGTTCTTATGAAACTACTTTCTCAGAAAGATTTAAAGAAATGGCGTTTTTGTTTTCATCAAAGAGTTACTTATAAACCAGGAAAATAAGGTTGTATTAGAAGTTCTTGGAATGGTAGCTCTTCTGACGTTGGTCTATATGTTTCTAAAAGAATTAGGAATTGTAGAGAGGCTTTGAGTAACTTTAAGAAGACTCGTAACTGTAATTCTCAAGATGCTATTAAAGCTATCCAAATTAAGTTAAAACGTGAAGAGTCTTATGATTTTCCTGTTTTAACTCATTGTTATGAACTTAAAAAGAGTTAGTCCAGGCTATAAGCACGAAGAGGTTTTTTAAAAACATAAAAGTATCTAGAGAGAATTGGCAAAAGTTTGGTGATGATAGTACAATTTTTGTTCGGAGGACTGTAATATAAAAGCTCAAGAGCCATGCACTTCTTAGACTATCTATTGTATACTAATGGCAACAAGATGAGATCACAAGCTTGCAAGTTTCTTACAAATATTTTCACATCTTCTAAAGATGATACTCTTGATGGTTTTTGCTGGCTTTCCAAGGAAGGTTACAACTAAGAGGAATGTTGATTTGCTTGCTCCAGTTTCAAGTGAGGAAATTAAACGAGAAGTTTTTTTCCATTAAAGCCTCTAGTCTCCAGGCCCTAATGGAATGAAATTAGCATTTGTTTTCACAGATATTGGGACATTGTTGGTCAGTAAGTGGTGTTTGAGGTCCAAAACTCATTTTACTTAAAGTATTCTTCCTTCTGAGTGTACCATATGTGCCTAATTCCTAAGAGTATCTCCAACCATTTGCACTATTTTAAGCACTAAAATAGTGTTGCACTAAAATAGTGTTGAGTTTTACTCTAACTCATTGCACTATTTCTTACACCAAAAAGGAATATTCTAGGTATATTCACTTTTATTAATTTTGTTCTTTTTCTAATTATACCCATTATTTATCAAAATTATAAATTCTACCCACTCATTATATATTTTTAATAAATTTATCCACTAGTACTTTATTTATCTAATTAATTGATGTGAATTATCAATTTAAAACAATGAGAAAGTAAAAGTATAACATATTGATAATAGTCAATTTTGGAAATTATTTTTATAAAAAATTAAATAAAAATAATAATACATTGCAAGAAAATGTAAATATGATTTGTATTTTAATTTTTATTTATCAGTGACAAAATTAATGATATAGTAATAATTCACAAATAAAAATATTACTTAAAGTTAAGACTTTAATATAAAAATAAAAACACATAGCACAACATAGTAAAATAGAAAAATAAAAATAGATAGCACAATAAAATTAGTACAATTTATTTGGCATCACTATTAGTGTATTTTTCTCAAAAAAGATCAATTAAGTCATTTTGAATTGAAAAATGAGCTTTTGTGATCTTTAATTCTTTTCCCACAAATTATTAATTAAGTCAATTTATGTTGTTTAGCTTTAATTTATTTTCTGTTTTTTATTTTTCATTTATTTTTTTATATTTTATCTTTAATTTTGCTACCGTTTATGTTTNTATATTTTATCTTTAATTTTGCTACCGTTTATGTTTTTTTAAAGTTTATTATTAGTCTATTTCATTATATCTTCTATTATATAAATGTTATTTGCATTTTAAGTTTTT
>OVAP01005810.1:0-12560 GCA_900406295.1 Aurinia saxatilis
TCTTGCTGAGAGGTCGCTACTCAAGGCAAACGGTGGAACAGAAACTTCAACTGATTCCAACATTGACTACATTACAATCAATACGACAAGGAACAACCCCATCTAACGAGGCAACGTCCAACGAACGTTAGAGNCGACAAGGAACAACCCCATCTAACGAGGCAACGTCCAACGAACGTTAGAGCATATCCCGACAATCAAACCATCAATGGATCACTCGCATACGTCAACCAAGGACATTTACTAAGGCGTGGACCTTAACCTCCTCGGTCGCTAGCCATCCTTCGATCAACTACCCTCCATCAACCAGGAACTCGATCGACCGCCCACCGTGAATGTCATGAGCCACGCAAGTTAAAGTCATGATGGGACCAACTCTCGGCTTGGCCTGCGCGCAACACAACACCGATACCTTCGCGAGCTACACACTTACAGGACCCACTCATAACTTGGCCCGCGTCTACATGAGATGATCTTTGAAACTTAAGCTCGCATAGTGATGGCCCGCAACTAATGAAGCCCGCGGAAGCCAAATCATCTCGAAACCCGCACGGGTCCCCTCCGACATAACTTAACTAGCATCACCTGGGAGCAACTCTCTGCGCAACCCTGGGCCAGGCCTGCACGGGTCCCACCAAGGCCATAGCCCGCGTGGCCGTCAGAACGTGACAACGCCAGCGAGTCAGACCGAACCCGCACGGGATCCACCTGAGGTTTAGCCCGCATACAAGACCGCATCATTCGTGACCCGCCCAGTGAATCTTCGGTCTATCCAAGCGGCCTATGCTGGAACCCCCGTCTCCGTAAGAACAAACCAAGACTTAGCCCGCATGGGTCCCGTCCATTGAGGCGTAGCCCGCGCGAAAATCAAGCAGGCTTCCCCCACGACCATTGTAGCACGCATGGGTCCCATTCATCGAGCCGAAGCCCACGGAATTGTAGCCCGCCTCCTTCAAGTCGTCGGGGACGCTGCGAGCGTCATTGGAGGTCTCATCCTAACGCTCATCAATGGCCCGCGTAAGCCAGCTCTGTCACAAAAGTCCTATTGCATCTCTTCAACCATGACCCACGTCCAAGATAACGACTCATCGAAAAACAACGCACCAGTGATCATGCCATTTCAACGGTATATGATCAACAGCCATACATCAATCTTTAGTCTTCAGGCTAGACTCTAACTCTCCAAAGCTAACAAAGCAATGGAGACTTGGGGGGCTAACTGTGGGGGTCGGATTCCACCCCCGAAGATTGATAACATAAAACGGCTTGGTGTTTGCCGCAAAAAACTACTACAGCCCACGAGCTGGTCATATGTCTACACTGTCGAACATTACAGTCGTGGACTATCGATAGGTAACGATATGATCAAGCATGAAGGGTCCCACAACCGACAATGCATATACCAAGATATGAACCGAACTTGGCTCACGGAGAAAGCCCTTAGGCTTGTCCTACGCCCTGGTCTGGCCCACAGGTCATCCAGACATTCCTCCAGGCGAGCTACGTCCTGACCACGGCCCACAGACAAGGCCCCCCCACGCCTGTCCGCGAGCTACGTCCGGGCCCACGAGGAACGAAGCCCGCCCGAGGCTTCGTCCCGGCAAGCTTCGGCCGATCCGGGACCCGCGGTCGAAGCCCGCACATGACCGTGTCCTCCCTCCCGCGAGCTTCACCAGTCTGGGACCCGCGGTCGAAGCCCGCGCACGACCGTGTCTTCTCTCCCGCGAGCTTCACCGGACCGGGACCCACGAGCGAAGCCCGCGCACGGTCAAGCCCATTCCTCCCCGAGAGCTTCACCGGGTGGGACCCGTCGGTAGCGAAGCCAGCGCACGTCCAAGACTGTCTCCTCCCCTCGAGCTTCACCGGGTGGGACCCGTCGGTAGGGAAGCCCGTGCACGGTCACGCTCATTCCTGCCCGCTAGCTTCACCGGGTGGGACCCGTCGGCAGCGAAGCCCGCGCACGTCAAAGACTGTCTCCTCCCAGCGAGCTTCACGGGGTGGGACCCGTCGGCAGCGAAGCCCGCGCACGGTCACGCCCATTCTTCCCCGCGAGCTTCACCGGGTGGGACCCGTCGGCAGCGAAGCCCGCGCACGTCCAAGACCGCCTCCTCCCCGCGAGCTTCACCGGGTGGGACCCGTCGGCAGTAAAACCCGCGCACGTCCAAGGCCGTCTCCTCCCCGCGAGCTTCACCGGGTGGGACCCGTCGGCAGCGAAGCCCGTGCACGTCCAAGGCCGTCTCCTCCCCGCGAGCTTCACTCAGCAGGGGACCCACGATCGGACCATGCACGTCTAGTGCTCTCTCCATCTTCGCGAGCTTCGTCCGGGCCATGGCCCGTGGACAAGCTAGCCATGCTTGTCCGGGAGCTACGGACAAGATCACCATTCTTGTTTGCGGGCTACGTTTGGGCCATGGCCCACAGACAAGCTCTCCATAGCTCGCGAGCTCAACGGCCCACTGACAAGCCCTCCCATCCTTGTCCGCAAACTTCGTCCGGGCCATGGCCCACGAACAAGTCCTTCACAGCCTGCGAGCTATGTCACTCTCCTCAAACGTCGGCGGACTAAGTCATGGCCCGCAAGATCGGTCACATTTCACTCCGCGGGCTAGCTTAGCTCGCTTAGCAACATCGCGTCTCGTGGGTCCAACCGCATGACTTAGTTCCACTGAGAACTAAAGGATCCACGATGAACATTTTACCATCGTGATCATACTCTTTTTCCCTCTGCAAGGCTTTTTCCAAGTAGTTTTCCTCGCTAAGGTTTTTAATGAGGTGATCATCAGAACACATCCGACTCACGAGATTATCCCAACAATCTCGTGGGCCCAGAAACACTTATAACTAGCCGAATGGCCTAGCTCAGGTCCACGGGCCCATTTCCATCTTCCATCAAGACAAAGCCCTAAAGTTTATTCCGAGCGCCGTCAAGCAAGAAGGTTCGAGAATAGAATCATCGGAGTATCTAAGGAGAAAGAAAACTATCTAGAAGATTACTGGAAGAATGGAAGCGAATCTTCAGGAAATGGAAGGTGGCCCACGAAAAAGTTTGGGCCCCAAGGCGGTTTCGTTATAGTATATATAGGATCTAAGGTCGTAGGTCTTAGATCATCTTGTTCTCTCTCGAATAGCTTAGGCTTAACAGCTTGTATTCGAGAATTCTCTTTGCTACTAATAAAGCGACCCTACTTCTCTAGTTTTGTTCTTTGTCTTTCTCTTTACTTTCTGAGCGGTTCATACTAAGAGAGTCGACGATCCCTGAAAAGATCCGTTAGACAAGTTTTTGGTTGTGTGTGAATTCCTGCCCACACAAACATAATAGAGAACAATATTAAACAATGGAAAATGACTAAGAACACTTCTCAACAATGGTAAATGACTGGAATTGGAAGGAAATGAACAAGTCCTCGCGAATCTTCAAGCAACGATAATCAAAATCTCAAGAAATGATCATTTATAAAAAACAAAATAGTGCAAAGATTAAAGTTTAAGAACTCTTTTGTACAATGATAAATTGCTGGAATTGAAAGGAAATGAACAAGTCTTCAAGAATTTTCAATCAACAAGAACCAAGTCTTCAACAACTATCGTTGGCTAAAGACATATTGCTCTCTTCTAAATGAGTTTTCAAGATTCCAATTATACTTTCATTAATAGACATTCCTATGAACAAAAACTAGGTGATCAAACTAATTTTAGTATTACAACATCACAAGGAGGAAGACTGTTCAATACATCTACCTATTTACATCCAGTTTCTATCCTAACAATTCGTGATTCCCCTAGATCTAACTATCTAACTAGTCACACATGATTAAATGAACAAATACCAAAGAAATGATGAAGAACATAATAGAGAACAATATTAAACAATGGAAAATGACTAATTAAGAACACTTCTCAACAATGGTAAATGACTGGAATTGAAAGGAAATGAACAAGTCCTCACGAATCTTCAAGCAACGAGAATCAAAATCTCAAGAAAATGAAAGCAAAAATGTTTAAAACTCAAAAGAAAAGAAGAATGAATGATGCTTCTTGCTGTAGAGGCTCAGAAACCTATATATAGCACCAAATAACACGTCCAGATCTTGGTAAATAAGGCATGGTTGAGCTGATTTTGTGATTGATTTATTTCCGAAAATTGCTCTCGTCAAGCACAGATCGTCTGATCCATGTATGGATCGATCGATCTAACATAAAATCTTCTCTGATTCGTCTGCAGGTCGATCTGCATATGACTCACAAAGTTAGTAAATATTGATGGATCGATCCATGATGGGAAAACAAGTGTTAAAAGGTGTTAAAAACGAAATATATCAGAAACTTAACCTTTGACAATTTCTTAGCATCTTCCACAACCCACAAATCAAATGTGTTAAGTGAGGTTTCAGAAGCTAAGGCTACTTTACCTTGATAGTTTATCAAACACGAGAATGTTCGGGTGGAAAGATTCTACATTCTCGATTAATCCAGAAAGAAGATCCAACTTCTCAGTCCTCACATGGGACCTTATTACGCACCATTCCATCATACCCAACCCCAAAAAAGCTCCATAATACAAAACCCCTTCATTGCACACGCCGTTAGTTTTGCGACAATGTGGAGTGTTCGTTCAATCATCTTCCATGATTGTTCATCTCTTCCTCCCACTGTTATTAGTGAATGTTCAAAACACGGAACATTGGAGTAATCATTCAGTCTTTTGGACATGCACAAAATAGCTTTGGATGATCTTTCTCCTTGACTTCACTTTGGGTAAGTAAATGGGTTATATGAGCAAATCGATGAGACGCAGACAAAGAAAGAGCAAACAATAAAAACCAATGAACCGCTTCATTTACCTCGATATTGTAGTTGTGTGATTATAGGTGAATCCATCTCTGAATCTGCAGCAATAAGAATGTCTTTGCCTTTACGACAAAGTAACACGAGGTCTATTCCCAAAGATTCAACATGTACAACCAATAGCCAACTAGTTTTACATACATCCATATGATATAAATTGTGAATTATCGAAAAGCGAATGCTGAGAAAATACTTTTACAAATTTATCAGAAGCCAAACAAACCTTCTTGGTTTTTCACTTGCAACGGAATGGTATGTAAAGTTCACATATGTTCTATGCGCTTCAACAATATATGTGAAGTTTACATATCATTCCATTGCAAGTGATAGACCAAGAACGTATGTTTGGCTTCAGATACATTTGTAAAAGTATTCCCTCGGCGTTTGGTAGTTCGATGATTCAGAATTTATATAATATGAATGTATGTAAACGTAGCTAGCTATTGCTTGTATATGTTGAATCTTTGGGATCAGACCTCGTGTTACTTTGTTCTAAAGACAAAGGCATCTCTACTGTTGCAGATTCAGAGATGGATTCACCTACAATCCCACAGCTACAATATCGAGGTAAATGAACCAGTATATTGGTTTTTATTGTTTGCTCTTTCTTTGTCTACGTCTCATCGATTTGCTCATATAATCCATCTACTTACCCAAAGTGAAGTCCAAAAGAAAGATCATCCAAAGTTATTTTAGGTTTGATCCTATGAGTTTACAATATAATTAAGGTATTGTGCATGTCCGAAAGATTGAATGATTACTCCAGTGTTCCGTGTTCTGAACACTAACTAATAACAGTGGGAGGAAGAGATGAACAATCGTGGAAGATGATTGAATGTAACACTCCACATTGTCCCAAAACTAACGCTGTGTGGAATGAAGGGGTTTTGTACTATGGCACTTTTTTGGGCTTGGGTATGATGGAATGGTGCATAATAAGGTCCCATGTGAGGACTGAGAAGTTGGACCTTCTTTCTGGATTAAACAAGAATGTAGAATCTTTCCACCTTGACGTTCTCCCTGTTTGATAAACTATCAAGGTAAAGTAGCCTTAGCCTCTGAAACCTCACTTAACACATTTGATTTGTGGGTTGTGGAAGATGCTAGGAAATGGTCAAAGGTTAAGTTTCTCTCTTGGCCCGTGGTTCCCTGGAGACGCTACATTACGCATCAGAGGCACTCTTCAGACAGGTGAGATTGTTTTCGTAAATGGCACAAGATTCAGAGGACAAGGTAATAATATATGTATCACTTATGTTATATCATTTACCATCACAAAAAGAATAACGTTATATAAAGTGGGTATGATTTAGAGGCTAAGTTTAGATTAAAATTTTGATTGGTCTGAATTGTTTTCAGAGAAATCTTTGGTGGTGCCCTTTCATTAAAGAGTGATATGTTGTTGTAAGGTCTGTCTCTCTCTTATTTTTATTTTATTTATTTTTTATAAATTATTGTAAGGTGATTGTCATTAATATATGTTGTCTCAAGGTCAAGAGTCTTTTCAAAATGGCGTGGGCAATGTTCTGGCTACAGGTAACAGATTAAGATCACAAAGTATGGTAAAGAAAGAACGTTACTCTTGTTTTTGTAACTTAATATTATTAGCCAAATTCTTTTCTTTCTTTTTTTGTCTATATATAATGTTCTAGTGAGAACTGATCTTAATCTTTTACCATTTGTACATGACACGAGTTTTTGCAAATATATGGAGATGATTCTCTTTCAAACTTGATACAAAGTCACATTTAGTATTTCTAGATAGTGCTCTAATCTAGAAGTGTGCGGGGCCTTTTAAAATAGTAACAAAACAGTTTTGCTCTTTGTGTAGCAATATCATTTGACACAATGGGACTATAGGTTATTTTTATTTGCATAAGAGCTCTTCAAGTTGCTAGTGAGTATCTTATAAATGGTTGGAAGATTGTATTCAATTAATTCTAGTAGTCATGATGTGAATATGTTCATAAAAACCTTAATTGGATTCCTCATCAGAAAAAAAAATAAATAAATAACAAAATCAATGGAAGCTTGTAAGTGTACACCTTCCTATTCATTTGGATCCAATAGATCAGTGTCTATGCTTTTTTCTTAAAATAGTAAGTTTGTTAGTGTACATTTTACTTATGTGCAGTGTTCTAATATATGTTATGCGCTAGATGTACGGTAAAGCATTGTATAGCATATAGCCGTATATACGACTGTTTATACAGTGGATATATATATATATATATAATAAAAATATTTATAATGAAGATTAATAAAAGATAATCAAATTAAATCATAAAAACCTCAAATAATCAAATAGAATTGCAGCAATAGCCTAAAATATCAAAATCACAAAATTCAAAACATAAAAACCTCTCAGACTAGTCCTAATAGAATAGATATAAAACAGCTAAATTTTAATCACCGTACTCTTCTACTCCATATATTTCTAGAACACGATCATCATCGGATTCAAAGTTAATATCATAAACTTCTTCTACATCATAACATTTAAATTTTTCTTCGTGTAATTCTCTAGTTTCACCCAAATCTTCTACTCTATATGATTCTTCTTTAATAAAACTACAGAATAATGTTACTATGCTATGTAGATGCAATCACTCGAGTTAACCCATCTCTGTTTTGCTAATATCATGCTTCATTTTTGTAGAAGGGACCATCAATTCTATTAATAATGTCATTCACATCCCCAAAACTTTTGAATCTGATTTTGGCCTTCCTATAGATACCACTAAAACTTCTTTCTATTTTGTAGACCAAAATAAATCAGCGGTGATTGCTTTTCCATCGCAGGAGTCCGGTTTGCGGGTTCTCTATGTGATTCGGGATCTTGTATGAATGTCATGTCAAGAGCTACTGCAAAACAGTTGGGGATTAAAAAGATGATACCTCTAAAGATGACTCTCGCCTTTGCCAACTGCTCGACTACGACTCCATGTGGTACAATACTTGATTTACATGTGGAAATTGGTGATTGCATTGTTTGTACCAATTTTCAGGTTGTAGAAAATCAATTTATTTTTATTTTCAATGCTTCCACCAAACATATTATACTAATTGTATAAAATAATTCTAATCGGTTAATAGTTTAGATGGTAGATACTCACTGGAATTTTTCCAAGATCTTCTTCATTATCGCATCGTCAGATCTTCATCATCATCATCGGAACTGTATCACCATCGGAACTGTATCACCATCAGGTCGTCATCCTCGCTATCAGATCTTCTTCATCATCGTCAAATCATCGACATGGACACTGAATCTTCATCATCAATGCCAGATCTTCGTATAATCATCATCTATTCTTGCTAGATCTCGTGAAAATTTGAAAAAGAAAAAATAGAGAAAGAAGAGATAAGGCTGAAAATTGGTGGAGACAAAAAAATAACAAAAAAAAAAAATAACTGAGTAAGAGGTACGTGTTTTACGGATTAGAAGAGGAGAGTTATGTAATTCCTCCCACGTCTGAATGGTAACAATAGTTTTGGATCATTGTATACCGTATTTCAAATTTTACAATATTTTTATATGTATTAGCCAGCTCAGTCTAATGACATTCTCATACCCAAAAACTTAGAATCAGATTATGCCTTCCTATTAAATTCTTTATACTCTTTAGACCAAAATTTGTCAGCAACTCGGTCTAATGACACTGATTTTATTTTATTTTATTTTCATCAGTTCCACACTATCTATTTTCATCAAAAGAAATTAATCAAACTTGAATCTTCCAAGACTAATCTCATTTTCCAAGACTAATCTCATTCAACAAATCTAAAAAAATATATTTAGTACCCCAAATATGATTGATATTTTCTGTTTAAGCAATACTTTTTCTAGATAAAAGAAAAATATTAGTGTGAACAAATACTAATCTTCTATTTTGTGTCATAAACGTATTTCTCGTCGTATAATAGATATATTTATAATTTAGTTATATTAGGATTTTCAAATTAAATAAAGAATATATGTGTAAAATTAAGTTCATAAAATATTAAAGTATTCATACTTCCTACGATATATACTTTTTATTTCCAATATCTGAATTGTAAAAAAAAAGCATAACGCTTCTAAAACAAAATCAGAACTTAAAAAACATCTCCAAGGTCTTTCATCTCTAGTTCTGAAGCGAGAATCCAACATTGGACGAAGCTTTCATGCAAATATATGTTATGTAAGGGCGTATAATTTATATATATAATAGCATAGTTCTCTCTGAAGTTAGAGTGTCCACATAGACACTGAAACTTTAGCAAACACTAATAAAAGATTTCAATGTGTATATGAATAGAATTAAATTAATTCTGAGAATTAAATTATGAGAAAGTTACTACAAGTAAATCATTCATTCTGATATAAATATATATATATATATATATATATATATATTTTGTCAACAACAATTTTGCAGTATGTTGTGCTCAAACTCTAGCGGTGACACAGTGACATATATATATAAATATAAGTCCTGGTCTCATTCTATTATATATTAATTAGGTGAAATTGAATTATTGATTTACAATTAAATTCATTGGTATACTATTGTAGAAATGATTTAATGAAAGGATTTTAAATGAATAGAAATATACAACCTGATGGAAATGGAAAAGATGGAGTGAATACAAAAATAATTCTTTAAATCATATTAAATATCATGTTATAGAGACTAAGTGTATACTACACGAGTATTGTATTTTTTTTCTTTGCGAGGAACTCTTGAATTTAAAAAATCATTTACATTCATTTCGTTATTTGGTTATGAAAACCCACAAAAATAAAAGGATGTATTGCATATATAACTTTCATACATGTTTCACATAACACAAATAACTAAAAATGAATAAGCATATTCTTCATATGGATTATACTTTTTAATCTTTACACATATTGAGATAGTTTTTAAAAAGTTTTAAATGAAGCAAAACTAATCAAAATGTGATATGTGATTGTTATAAAGTATTTGAATGTAGAACATCGCTACAATGAAGCTTAGTTCAAAGGTAATATATTTTATTCTTTTTATTTAATAAAAATGTGATACATAGTTGGTGTATATTATTTAAAATATAGAAAGTCATTGAAATGAAATCTCAGACAAATATACATATATATATATATATATTACCCATTTTATTTGAGTTCTGAACTTTAAGCATGTCAAATTACTATACTTAGTTTTGGTGTTGATAGTTTCTAAACTATATTTGGTAGATAGTACAAAGATATAAAAGATAGCGCGGATAAAGACTTAGTTTATAAAATGTCTTAGTTATGTATGGAATCTAACACGGTCAGTATAGAGACGACTACTAAGATAACCAATCAAATTATTTGAATGAAAATTAAATTTTATTTTATAAAGTTGAACACACTCGATATAAGTTCGACATGTGGCAAAATTTATGTGCACAAAATTATGCCATGTGTCATTGCTAGGTTAGATGACAAAAATCAAAGAAGAAGAAGAGTTAAAAAATTAATTACTAGAGGTTTAAATTTAGTATTAAAATAAGCTGCTAAAAATTAAAAACAAATAAGTAAATATGTCATTGATTTAAAACATACAGTAGTTCGAAATTCTAATATAAAAGTAAACAGACAATTAACAAAATATATAAACAAGTAAAACTTTAATTAAATATACCATTTGCAATTTAACTATATATTTCATTATAGTTATTTCATTTGCATGAGTAAGGAAAATATTTCAAGTGGAGTTCAAAGTAAATATATCGTTGAAGTTTATGTCATTATTAAAAAACAATTCCAGATCACCTAGTACAATATGTATTGCATTTCAATGTTTGTTAAGTAAAAAAAACAAAAATACAGCTGAAAATGTAAAACATTAAAAAGAAGTGCGGATAGCATTCTCTTTTATCTGAAAAAGACCAAGATTCCAATAATGAATCGTAGTTTTTTACGTTTATCCTTGAAAAAGTACCCCTAGGATCCGACTGGGTCAAGGGTTATTTGGAAAAATCTATGTCGATCCTCAGTTGGATATTTCTCTCGCTTCTCATGCATCTTCAGTCATTGTCCTTACCTTTTTACCCTCCGAGAAGTTTAATATTTACGTTTATCCTTTGTAAATTGTGCCATCGGCTAGGATCAGACTTTTGACCCGGAAATTGTCGGGTATTTTCAGTTTAAAGTCATGATTTTAGGACTTTTGACCCGACTTTATATATTTCTTTCGGTTATGTTTAGGTAGTTGGATTTCTTTTCATATTCTAGNTGTTTAGGTAGTTGGATTTCTTTTCATATTCTAGAATTTTGTTTTACCAGGGTTTTATTTGTCACGACCCTAACTCGGTTAAGATCAAAACCGGTTTGTTTTCATTGATGGGTCTGAATAAGTTTTGTTGGTGAACCAAGGAAAGCCCAAATAAAAGAAAGAGTCAGTCATTTCACTGATACAAATGAAAGTCAGATGCTCATGGCCCAATTAACCGGAAATGAGGGTACTTTTATCATTTCAGTGCAAGGGACCCTAAAACCTAAATTCTCTATCTCCTTATTCTGTAAACCAAGAAAATTTGAGAGGAAGTATAGAAACTCTTCATCTACGCTTTGTGAAATCTCATTGTGAAAGTTTTCCTATAAGAGAAAGAGCGGGGAGATATCGAGAGAGGAAATAGAGGACGAGAGAAGGAGAGAAGGTAGGAAGAAGGGGAGCTATCCAGTTATAGGGGTCATATATCAAGTTATAAGAGCCATCATAGCTACTGTAGCATTCATATTTAAGTTTTGGTAGCCAGAAAAGTGAATGAGGAGGAGAAAGGTAAAAGTCAGTTTCAATCAGTGATATTTTGGGGCGATTGACAAACGATCCACAGGGATTTAGAAAGCGTGATGGGTGTCGTTGGAAAGCTCTGCGAGGTAATTTTTATAACATCTTTCCGATTTTCAATCAAAGGTACGGTTCAAAGATAATGGGTTGATATTTACAGTGTGTCAATTCTGTTCGAATTTGGTAATTGAACCCCAAGCCTAAAATTGTCAAAAACGGGTTTGTGATGGATTTTGGCATGTGAATCTGTATACAATATTCATTTGGGACTCTGGTCCGGAAACCTTAACTTGAGAACCCGAGCTTCTATTTTAGGAAAGTTTTCCGATTGAAAAAGTTTTTTTTATTATGAAAGTTCCCCGATTAGGAAAGTTATTATTTTTGGAAAGTTGCTTGAAAGTAACATTTTCCAATTTATAATGTGTTATTGTGGGAAGTCTAATTACAGTAATGGTGTATTCCAGCGCAGTTGTGGACACTCTGGACCTTATTCCAACTTTTCGTGCAAGACTTGAGACTAAGGTGAGGAGGACATTTACCGGGATACTTATCATTTGTATTCTGTATGTAGTCATTGATGCTAGGTCTAGGATGATTGTTTGATGTGGTTTGGCAGATGAAAATTCTGGTATATGGTTATGTGTGAATTATGTTTGCTATTATATGTGTGTTGATGTTGCATGAAGTCGGACTGAGACCATTGACATGGTGATCGCGGTGAAGCCCGTTAACCGGCTGACGAGCCAAAAGGTGGCAAAAGATCTTTCGAGGTTCCAGGCCAGCCAAGGATAGTGTCAGGGAATGTCATATTTGTGTTATGATATGTTATATGTTGTGGATTTTCTTATGAGTGCCATGTATGTGTTGAAGGAAAGTTGTCCTGAAATCACACTGTATGATTCAAACATGGTT